>VZTH01016123.1:0-65600 GCA_013397815.1 Aleadryas rufinucha
TGACATGGTCTCCCCAAGACAATAATCCTCAGTGATCCAAAGTATTATTAAAGTGCTCTTGTGCTGAGTGTTTCTGGGTTTTGGTTTTTTTTTTTCCCCCAAACTGTTTATTCCTTAAAAGAAGGGAGCAGCAGAGGGTTCGCATTTTGTACTTGATTAGAAGAACCACAGCAGGGAAAATATACTGAAGAAGCTGAAGAGTTAATCTTCTACGTGCATGTTTGAAAACTGCAGTTCTGTTCCCAAGAATATTGTATTTATTTTGTGTATTTTGTAGGTCAACTATTTATGAACATTGCCACTGCTTGTTGCAGGCCACAGGTGGTGTATTGAGTTTGCAAGGCCTCATGATGAAGATTTGCCAGGCTTGCTCTGTTTGAACTTGTCTTGATGTGCCTGGTGACTTGTTTTTTCTTGACCCCAGAGGGGCTGGGGAAGGTTAATCATAACACCAGAAAAAGGCTACATTTTATAGTGCATATATAACGATTTTAAGTGTGGCATTATAAATGATATTTTGTGTGTAAGACTGGTGTTCCTTCCTTTGTTTTGTTTTTCTTTTTTTTTTTTCTGTAACAGCTGCATCGTGATTAATAGTAATTCTACAACTAAATCATCAAGATGTCAGAATGTTAATTATGAATTCTTGTTTTTATAGGTTTCTTTTTTTACTCTTTTATCCATAAGAAAATTTTGAGCATAAAATTGAAGCCTAAACTTCCACACCACCTTCTTTATCTGATAAAATAACATCAGTTCAATCTCCCACTATTAGAATTCATACCACTTTCATGGAATTCTTAAATGTTCAGACAGCCAAAAGGTGATTCTGAAATAACTTGCTTCTGTACAATTACTTTGCCTCTATCATGTCTGTACATGTTTCTTGCTGGGTAATGTGGTGGCCGATGGGCCCACAGCACTGGGGAATGCAGGAACCCCTTGGAGAAAGGTGCCCTAGATGGAGAAACACTCCCTAGGTCAGAGTGACCAAAAAGGCCTCTCCCAGGCACCCTGTTCTGTTATGAAAATGTACCCCAGTTCTGTTTCCCTGATTGGCCTGTTGACCTCCCTGCCCCTTTTTCCCTTATATGTTAAGGCCCCAGAAAGTTCTCCCTTTCCCGCTCTCCCATTGGCCCTTGTCCCTTTGCCACTCCCTCCGTGCTTTCCTGTTGGCTCCTGCACCCTAACCCTGCCTGTTCTCCTCCCCTGTGCCCTCAGACCATTGGCCCTGATGCTCTCTCCACCCCTATCCTCCCCATATAAAACCCTGGACCCTCCCATTGTTCTTCTCTCTGTTCCTGGATCCCTTCATGCATGGCTGGAATAAAGCCTCTTGTGGAACCCGGTATGGAGACCCTTCCCAGATTCTTTTACCATCGGCTTATCTTGGATTTATCTGTGTGCGTGCGTGAGTGTGTGTGGGTGCAGTGGCCTCGCCGGAGCGGCTTCCATTTGGAGACGCTTTTAGTAAGGTTGTGGCACTTTACCATCTACACCTGCCACGACTGGGTAATAATAGAAGCTACATTGCCTCTTTCTCCATAGTTTCTTTGCTTCTTTTTTAATTTTTTCCCTGAAGTATTTAAAAAAAAAAAGTAAAAATGAAATTTCTTTCTGTTTTGTATGAATAAAAAGTACAATATGTTAACGGATATCTTCACCTCTCTTCACTGGTTATGTAATTAATCAGTTCATTGTATACATGTAATTCAAATAATTCTAAAATGTTTACATTATTTGTATATGTTTATCATAAAAATTGGGATGTATGTTAGCAGGAAATAAATTAAATAAGTAATGATTTATTCTATAATAAATGGTTATCTGTGGTGTGACATCTGTGGTTTTCAAAAAACAAATTTACCTAAGAATAAGTTGTGTGTTATTTCATTGATATTGCCAATCATCTTTAAAAGAAAGTTCATCCCTCTCTTGGAGGTAAAAATGTGTACAGGTTTGAAAGCAAACCAGTGAGAGACTCCAAGTCAGAAATACAATTTAATAGGAAAAATAAAATAAATGCAATAGTACAAAAAACCCCCACTGACAGAGTCAGAATACAACCTGGCACCCTGTCGGTCGGGGTGTTGGTAGTGGTCCGGATGAATCCTGTTAAAGCAGTGATTCTGTAGAAAAGAGTCTGGTCTTCTCCTGAAGGTCCAGTGGTGTAGCTCTTGTCCTCCAGGAGTCCCGTAGGTAAGGGCTGCCTGTGCTATTCCAAACCTCTGGTTATATACAGATGGGAACTCTCAGTTCCTCCTCCTGGGTAGAGCATCTCACGATGGGATGGTGAGTCATGAGGCAAGGCATTGATGGGCCCATTAATAGGAGATAGCTCCTGGAGGGAGTTATCAAAGATGAGTCATGGTAGGAGATACTGAGCACTGCCTCAACCTGCTTTAACAGCTTGTGAAGATGGTAATAGAATACATGCTTTTGGTTACATTTTACATTGTAACCTATGACAACATGTTGAGCTAATAGTGACTTTTGAAAAGGCAAGAATAGTACAATCAGAAAAAATCTGCCACTTTGGTAGATCACACTCTCTGAGTACTGAGGACAAAGCCATGCACAGGGCAGGCCAGGTGGACTCAGACTGGAGGTGAAAGCAAAATGTCCAGAATGAGGGAGGTATGTTACTTCATGCACAAAAATAATTCTTGTGTACCTGACATTTACCAGTCTTCTATCTGGGTGTAAAACTTGCACAACTTGTAGTCCTTCCATACACCACTTAGCCAGTTCTGTGCCATTAGCCTTTCTGTCCACCTTAATGTAAAATAAGATGATAAGTTTTTGAATATCAGTGCCCTACAGCAGTGGAACAATATTGCTGAATATTAATAATGGTTTGGACTGTGGCTAAAGTATTACCCAGTCTGATATTTTCTGAAACTGATTGAACTACAGTGCTAGTTGAAATGTGGAAGAGTCAACATTAGAATGAAATGCTGGAAATTTGGGACTGGATGTTGTCTGGGAGCAGCCCAAACTGTGTGAGCATCCAGCTGCAGGCTCTACTGTGGCAGAGATCTCTCAAGGATGCTGAGGAAGGACTAACGAAAGAGCTCCAACAGTCCGAGTGCTGATGGAGCCACAGAAGCTCAAATCTCACATGCAAGACCAGGTGGAGACTCCATTAACACAGCTTTAATTTAATAGCTATAATCATCATCCAAACTTTTCATAACTCATGAACTTGATATGTAGGCAATAATTGTGAGATATTTCATTGCAGCCTGAGGACTATTTTAAGGCAAGGAAAGCTACTACAATTAATGTATTCTGTCTGTGCAAATAATTTTACCTGTATTTATCAATATTCAGCATTTTCACCCATTGTCTTCATGTTTTAATTTTGATAAAGAGTCTTTATTATTGTCTTCAAAATGGCTGTCACAGAACATGACTTAAGAAAATAACTGTTTTTCCATTGCTGAGTGTTGTATAAAGTCTAGATTTAATAAGAGTCAAAGGTCAATAACTTTTCCTGGTCTTAAAATTTTTTAAGAGAAAACATGTATGAAGAAACCACCACCACCTGAACATCACAAAGATTCTCGACAAATTTTTAAAAGTAGTTGTAACTGTAGAAAAGTGTCTATTGAGTGTCTATCTTTTTGCTTCTCACAGGCAAACTTGAAATAAGGCTTAATTTTCTGAATCTACCTTTTTTTTCCCTTTATATTTAGTGATAGACAATCTAAAAAGCATGAGGAATATGCAGGTACAATATATGTAACTGAATTACATAAGATTTAGGCTTTATAGAAAAAATAACATTAAGAAATGGGAAGCTGGAGTTAAAGTATTGAAAATTGATGAGAAGTTTTGGAGCATTTTTTTCAACAGTGCTCATCCATTCATCCATCCATCCAGTAAAAAATTTTAGCTTGCCTATTTGATCTTGATAGCTACAGTATCTCTATTCCTATATAATATATTAATGCTTCCCTTTTGTACTATAAATACACACAAACACTATGAACCAACATACTAGTAATTATGTTTATTTTTCTTTATTTTATGTTAGCAAAGAACATTGCACAGATGGTTTTTAAAGTTTAATTAATAAAATATGACAAAGTGCAAACTCTTATGTAACAACTCATGCTAGTATGAATTGTTTGGGTTAGGACAGTTTTGGTTTTAAATTAAAATCTCCTGAAGTCTTTTCTACAATGTCTGTTTTATAATAATTTATTTCTTTTAGCATGTAGTGTCTGGTATAGCCAAAGCAAACATTTTTCTGATGTTAATGAGTTCTGTACTAGCAAATTCCTTCATATTTTCAAGTTATATCTGAAGTGAGTTAAAGTTACATCTAGATAGTTGGGATTTGTCTGAAAATTAGGACTTTGTTGTTGTTTGTTCATATACTTAATAGCCTTTACCTGTTTTAGAATAAAATATTTCACTTCATATAAGAAAAGTTGTTGCTTTGATTCATAATAATCACTTTGCTGCAGTAATAAATGGCCTTTATTTGTAATAAGTAAACTCTGAATAAGATTCCTTTAGGTGTATAAACTTCAAATTAACTAGTCTTTTTCCTTTTATCATAATATTTTGAAGCTTTTTATCTTGGTCAATTTTCTTTTAACATTGTCTGCAAGAACATTTGACCAGAGGTCATTTTTGTTGAAACAATAGTGCACTACCACATTCTTTGATCCGCCGCAGTGTTACCAATTTTTACTCACAGGATTGTCAGAAAAAAAATCCAAACCAGAATGTATGTAACTTATGCCCCAAATTTGTTTTAGGAAATTAAGGGCATCTTGGAATCCTAAGAGAGAATCAGATCCAGATTAAACAGCTGAATATCAGGATTTAAAAATTAAAATTATGTTTCTGAAAAGATTGCACTGCTGATATCACTCTAAGACACAGGAAGGAAAAACTGCTCTTTCACTCCTACAAATATGTTATTATTAAGTCAATTGTCATAGTACCTCCAAATGAAATAGGCAGCTGCCAAATATTTCAAGTGGAAAGCGTCTTGGAAAAGAAGTTTGACCAAAAATATATTTCATCAGGAGCCAAGCACATGTGCACTGACATAAAAGAGGTTGCATTAAATGACTAGGCATCTTAACATTAAGCCAGATTTAGTGCCAGAGACTCAGAAGACTTTACAAATCAAGACAAGGATCTAAGCCAGGTACCAGGAAGGATCTTCTTCCAGTAACGTGGTAATATACTAGGAGCTTAAAGAAAGCTTGCAGTGCATGTTAGAAAAGCAGTATACCTTGGTTTGTGGTTTGATTGTCTTTCAAACTCAAATCATGTTGCACAGAGAGCATGTCTCAGGGAAATCTTTCAGAGCATGTGTCTCAGAAACAAATGGTTTTTCCCAGACTGTACCTGGTATAGTCATTTATGGCAAGAGCCAGCAAAACACTTTAGCATCTGTTTAATGTCAAGTATGTAGGCAGGCTACTTGACACAGTATGTTTAGGTTGTTTATTAGTAGAAATTACTGTAAAATGTAAACAATTCTGCTAGCTGGATAGGACATGGTCGTATAAAAAACCAATTCTTTAATTACTAAATGTGAAAAAATGCTCTGGCATATAACATTATCCAAGTGTATGAACACTTGGACAAAAGACAACTCTGTCTGAGAGTCATTTCAGGTGAATGAAACACCAATTTTCTAAGCCAACTAGAAAGAAGTTGGTGAGCCAAACTTTCACAGTTAAAAATTGGTACTCATCTGAACCTAGATACTTATGTGAAATTTAAACAGTAAATTCATGAATCTTTGATGTCAGTAAAATTGCATCAGTTAGCAAGAAATTTCCAAATTTTTTCAACCAGCTTAGTTAGGAGCACAGGGCATTTTATGGTTGGACTTCAGACTCACAGATAAAAACCTGATGTAAACATAAACAAAATCATATCTGTAAATAGACAAGCTGTGGAAGCATTTAAAATCCTAGCCTCCTACTTTTTTCTGAAGCTTAGAGAATTGTAAGTATCTATATTCAGTCATGTCCACATTTAAAATTGACGTACTGATGGGTATTTGAGTGCTATAGAGCATGCTGCTAGTCATGCAGACAGAAATTTGAGACATCTCTGGCTTTAATATCTACTTGGACAAATATTCCAGCTAGTAGAACTCCATAAAATACATGGCACTGGACTTCCATCATGATTTGAAACCCAACTGAGAATAGAATACAGTGCTAATTTATGGATGAATGCTCAGTTATGATACTTGATCAGAGATATTAAAGTGTTCTTTACATAGATAACTATTGTTTTGCTTCTTTCATTTACTGTATTGTGAGTTTCAGGTTCTAATTTAGGCATGGTATCAAGTTTATAGACCTACCTGTGCCTTATATATTACATTTAATTCTTACCTATGTACAAGTATAAGCATTGTGGTAAAAAACTCATGAACCTAGCTCTAGCAGGTGAAGCCAAGGATCTATTGAGACCAGAATAATGGTCAAAAGTGCATATCCCCAGCAGAATAAGAATAGTGGAATTTTGCATGATACAATTTCACTTAATGATGTCTTGTTGACCAATTATTCAGTGCAGGATCTACCTGCGATAGAACTATTTCTGTATTTTCAGTAATTCTCTTCCATTCATTTTTGTACTCTTATCATAATCTTATGTAGAATTCTAACTCTATTTTAAGCAAACATCAGGCATGTTTGATGAATATTATCCTCTCTTTCATTCCTAATTTTTAACTGACTCTTTTATATTAAATTGTTAAAAAAGGTAAATTTGTCTGCTTTATCCCCAGCATTAAATAAGTAAATAAATAAATTCTTAAATAAATTCTCTGATGGGACCTGTTCTCACTGTAGACCAGAGCAATACAAATAAGACTCTGTTTAGTCTCTCCACAGTTTAGTTCCTATCCCAAAGCCAATATGTGGAAACAGGCTTTCAGTCCAGAGTAGGACACCTTCATATAACAGATATTTCAGATCATATTTATTTCTCTTTTGGTCTGCTTAGGGTAGTTGAAAATGTTTTCTTCTCTCTTAAGCTTATCACAAATGCCAAAAGACTGAGAAAGAATGGGGGAAAAAATGAAGGTCTCTGGTGGCTGTTTTAGCTTGTAGCAGAGATTTTTCATTCTTTCTTGAGGTCCAGCCACTGCTGTAGCATGACCATTTATTCAGACCATTCACATCCACACACATGCCTTATATCTCACTGACCACTCTACTGACCCTGTACGAGCCTTTCTTGCAATCACCCATTCTATTTTAAAAAATCCCCGCAAATGGTAACCATATCAACACATGGCCTAGCACATGGCATTGGACACTTTGTAATGATGTCAGAGTACTTGGAATCCTGTTTCTTGTAAAATATATCTCTCAGGAATGGTTTTGTTCCCATGCCTTTCATTAAAACTGTCAAGCTAAGACTATTTAGTAATAAAAATGGCCATTACCATTTTTTAAAATGTTCATAATATCTGCAATTTATGTGTGATATCAATGTAGAAAATATGAACATTTATAAAAGATTACTCAGTCATTTTCTGAATAAATTAAGTTCAACTGTGTTTCCATAAATTACAATGCATTATTTATTTTATACAAGTTTGTCAAATTTACTCTGAATAATCTACTCTTCTCATAGTATTTTCTATATTTAGTATTTCATTAAGTATAAATCAATATGTACATTTATATCTAAAATTGGAGCAAAACTGTTGCACACAGAACTATTTTGAATACTGCCTGCATGCATAATAGCAAGGTATAACAGCTCATTAAAATGTTGAACCTGTGGTTAAGCAAGGAATGCTCTCCATTCTTATAATGTATTCTGAGGAAAATATTTTCATAGAATCATAGAATGGTTTGGGTTGGAAAGGAAATTAAAGATCATCTAGTTCCAAACCCCTGCCATGGACAGGGGCATTTTCCACTAGACCAGCTTGCTCAAAGCCCCATTCAATCTGGTCTTAAACACTTCCATGGATGGGGCAGACACAGCTTCTCTAGTCAACCTGTTCCAATACCTCACCACCCTCAACCGTTCTGTGAATCCGTGATACAGTAAGGGGTCAAAATAAATAAAAATAGAATAGCATTTTTCATAGCAGCTCATATGCAGAGTGGTTCATTATTACAAATACATATTTTCCCATTATTTCCTCTAAGTGAGGATCTGACAAGACTAATTCATGTTTTTGGGGATTTTTTGATCATTTCTACATAATTTAATTTCTCATCTTGGGCAAATGACTTTCTTTCACAGATAGCACTCTGGTTAACTTCTCAATCACCGCAGCTGTTGCTTGCTTGAGGCTAAAGTTTTCTTCTGATGGTATCTACAATGGATGTAGGCATTCTTTTGCTATCTTGAGATATTTTTCTTTTTGAGACATTTTCCATCTCCTGTTTCTGTCAATGTAACTATGCATGGTCTCTCTTTATCTCCAGCACACCCACTGTTTAAGAGCCCTTTTGTTCAGTCACTCCTTTCTTTCAATGTAAATCAGTCCTTACATCCTCACACAGAGTTGTTTCCTTCTATTGAGAGACACTGTTTTTACCTTCATATTTTGTTTTTCTGTTAAAATTCTAAGTTTTTTTCTTTATTCCTCAGTGCTTGTATCCCTTTAGCTTACAAAATACAAAATAAGGCCATAAATTTGACAAGTTGCTACGGTTATTCTCTGCATATCTAGATCATCTGGTGAAACCACTACGACAACATTTCTGCTTGGAGATCCTTGTCTATACATGCTGATCCGTGAAAGTCACTCAAAGTACAGTTACATGCCCAGTTTACCAGAATCACTGCTGGCTTAGCATGGTCATGTATCAAACACTTGGATGTAGGCAAGGACCTTGCAGATGACACATTGTATTCCAGTAGGCTTTTACCTAGCTGCTTACTTTTCCTGTTGCTACTGGTAGTAATTCCTAGAAAATTAGAACTTTGGTTGAAGATCCCTGTTGCTCCTGCATTCTGCTTTCAAGGTAAATAGTTTTCACAGAAAGCAGCTGTATCTGGTTTGTTTGTCAGTAGCCTTCAATTTACACAAACATAGCAGTGATATTAGAATTTTATAAATATTTTGGGTTTAGCGTAAGAAGTCTAGGAATAAACGATATTTTTGCTTTAACATTCATTAAGCTCATATGTCAGCAGTCTGCCCTTAGCTTGGATATCATATTTTTGTTGTCAGTCATTTTAATGGAATTTCCTAACAGTACCTGCTACACTGCCAGATACATTGACTGACTGCAAGTTCCACAGGGTGACTTGGTTCATGAGAAGAACTGAAATGAGCAGCATATTGAAAATGTTGCAGAATTGTACTATTTCAGCCTAGAAAAAGTGCTATTCCTGTATAACTCTGATGAGATGTTTCATTGTGTCATATGCCACAAAATGAACATTTCTACTGTACCACACTCAGATTCTTATTATGGGTAAAAGGAATATAGCATATATATGGAGTGAAAGATTTACAGCTAGCCCACTCTTAACAATCTAATCAAAACACAGCAGATATATTGTCTAGTTACAACAATACTAATACTCATGGCCCAAACAAATAAAAAGAAAACCCTTGTTAATTGCCACTTAAATGCCTATAAGAGAAGTTCTTCTATCCACCTTCTGCGGTATTATATTATGGCTTCAAGTGTTCTTCTGGATGACAAAGTTAATGATCTTTCTCAAGAAAAGAGTAGAAGGCTTATAAGAAGTATTCAATAATGTGAGCTGTTTGATGGGAAAACCATGATGTCTGTGTTTTCTTTCTCAACAATAGCACAGCCCACTTGGGTATATTTTTATATGTCCCAAATGGACTGCAAGTCTGTTACTTTCCCACTTTCCCATATTTTTTGGTAGTTGCACAACAGCTCACCATAAATTAATTGATAAAAAGGTCAATTCTTTGTTGTGTAGTGACTTCCTCACTTGGTCAGCCTTGACTGCAGGAGGCATTCACAGACGTTATAGCTGAAGTGTAGCAGTGATCACCTGGACACCAGCCAATTCTGAATATAGGTGAAAATCAGCTCAGACCAAGGCAGGCTTTGGTGAAACTGAGACCCTATTCTGTCATGTCATAATAAAACTTAAGTCCTGTTTTAGTACTGGCAAAACATTATTTGCTGGAACACACTGCATCTTTTAAGTATTGTCTGTAATGTTACTGGTAAGTGATCAGGTTGCGTGCAAACTACTTCCAGGAAATTAGAAACTATAAGAAAGTTAAAATAGTAGCTCCAGAATCACTGCTTATCTTTTCACTGTTATCACTGTTATCTTTTCAGTGACTGAATCACTGTTATTTTTTCCTGATGTCCAATAAAACATACCCAGATCAGCATATCTAGGAACTGTATTCAGGTATAGTATGTATCCAGGGAATTCCAGCACATTTCCCATACAGTCTTATTACCTAGATGGAGTTATTACTGCATTCATTCATGCTAACATGTAGACTTTTCAAGATGTAAGTACAAGGTCCAATGGAGCATGTCTTGCCCAAGATCAATAACTCCTTGAATGAATGGAATTCACAGAATCACAAAATATCCTCAGCTGAAAGAGACCCAAAAGGATCATCCAGTCCAATTACTGGCAGGACAGCCCCAAGAGTCACACCATGTGTCTGAGAGCATTGTCCAAATATTTTTCAAACTGTCAGGCTGGTGCTGTGACCACTTCCCTGGGGATCCTGTTCCAGTGCCCAACCACCCTCTGGGTGAAGAATCTTTTTTTATATCTAACCCAAACCTCTCCTTACACAACTTTAGGCCATTCCCTTCAATCCTGTCACTGGGACCACAGAGAAGAGATCAGTGTCTGCCCCTCCATTTCCTCTCATAAGGAGGTTTTAGACTGCAATGAGGTCTCCCCTCAGCCTCCTCTTCTCCAGGCTGAACAGACCGAGGAACCTCAGCTGCTCCTCATACAGCTTCCCCTCTGCAAGACTGATACCATACAGCAGTTTGACAGAGCAAGGTGTAGGGACCATCAAAAAGCCATGAGTGAAATTCCATGGGATGGCGGCAATACAAACACTAATATAGCTGGTCAGCCCTTCGACAAAGTACAAAATACCATAGAAGTTTTAGTGGAGATCATTGATTTTTGTTTTCTGATTGCTTATAGATTTTATCTGGTACCCTTGGTATTCTTGAGCCAATAAAGTTGTTACCGTGTCTATCAAACCACAGCCAGAGTATACTTGTTCTAGCAGTTATCTCACCTAGAGCCATCCTATTAGATTCCCAATTTCTAGCTGTTAGACTTTTCCATTGATAGCATAATCTCCAATCTCCCTTGCTCAAAATCATTCAAAAGTCCTTCACGTTAAAACTCTCTGACCTATTACCTCTGGAGCTTTGCTTTATCTCTATTTCTGTGGCCTTTTCTTCTGCTTTATTTTTGTCTTTAAAAGCTGTGATAGATTTTATCTTACTATGTTATAGTATTAGACATATTAGATAGCTTAGAGAGATGTTACTTAGTATTGAAAACTCTCAATTTTTTGATTAATCTTAAAAAATAAAACTTGCCAAGTGTTCAAAAAGCTGCCAATAAATATTCCAATTCTGAAAAGATCACATTGCTTGTAAGAACTTTAATAGTTTGGTCTCTATTTATCAAGAATAGGTTAAAAGGTGACTATTTTATATAGTTCAATTTGTGGCCTCTTTTATTTGACTGAAGATTTTTTTAGGAAATGGAAATGAGACAAATTCATATTCAAAATAAGCATGATACTAAAAATTAGCATAAGCATCCAAACAATCTGAGTAATAATGTTTTCCACAATTTTTAATCTTCAATTTCAAATGAAGTGTGCCTTGAGAGATTCATTTTAATTCAACCAAAAATTCTAATTTTGAAAAAAATATGTTAATTTTTTTAAATTTTATACCAGAGATCAGACTAGATTATACTTTCTTGTGCTGATAGCTGAAAGTGCTAAACCATGAACAAGAAATCATGAATGCTAATTCTTGTGTTTGTTTGTTTCAGTTTAGACCTTCTATCTAATTAAATCTGATACTTTAGCGTCTCTAACTGAATGGTAGGTTTCCCATCACCCTAAAATGTTAATATTTCATTTCATGTTCAGCATTAATATATAATATTTCAGTATTAGAACATGAGCAGTTTTATTTTTCCTCATTCGGTATTTCAGCTTTCAGTAAACTTTAGGTTTTCATTAAGCAACAGACTGGTTTAAAAGTTTATAAAAGATGGAAATTAATTTATCAGAATTTCTTATGAAATTCTTTCTAGAAGTAAAAAGCTGGCTGATAGCAGCTAATGTGCGTGACCAGTGAAGAAGAGCCTTTCAGAGTAAAGGGTAATTAGACACATAAAATAAGTTCAAAATATGTATATTTCTCCTGTCTTCAACCAGCTGCAACACATAGAGAAAGATCTCAAATAATAACAACATGTAAAATTATGGCACACGTTTCACCTTGCATAAGTCCCATTAAACCACTTGCAAAACTTCCTTTATTCAACAAACAAGTGATTTCATCCCATTTTTTACTTCTTCAGCACCTCTTTGTGTTTAGAATGGAAGCTTTTTAAGGTTTTTGTAAAACATTTTTGTAGTTCCTAGAAGGGCTGAATTCTTTAATGTATTAAGAAAATAATAGTTCATTTAATGTAGTTAAAAGCAACAACAAAAACAAAGACCAAACAACATATATTGCATATACTAACTACATTCTGCCTAACAAGGCAATCTGTCCATGTCGCTACAGTATTATTTCTATGTAGATTCATAAATCCATTACCAGCCATTAATTATGTATTAATTTAAGGAATTAACCAGGGAAGTGGCTTTACTGTCAGAGAACCTAAAAGTCATTTGGTTAATGAGGAACAGGAAGTGCTCTCTAACCAAGACAGGTATTTTGTTGGCAGCATCACTAATTACCCTGATAAGCTTTTACATGAGGATTCTGCATCCAGAAGTTTTGTTGGTTTTCTCTCTCTAGCCACAAGAAAGAGAAATCCTTTTCTTTTTCTAACTGCCTGTATGATAGAATCATAAAAACTTTTAGGTTCAAAGGGACCTCTAAAGATCATTTAGTCCAATATCCCTGGCACGGGAGGGGACATAACTGGATTATAACTTTGTTCAAAGGCAGTGTATCTCAATTCAATGCTTCTCATGAAAACAAAGATTCCCACTAGTTACCTTTTGGGTAGTATTCTTTGATGTAGCGCTATCTATGTCAGATAGACCTAATAGACTTAAAGAATACATAGGGCAGAATAAAATTTACTATTCTTAAAGCTGGATGAAGAGCAATTAAATTTTATGGTGTTGTCTTGCAGACGTAGCACAAATGAAATTAATGGACTAAGTATGTGCTTAAATACATGAAAGATCAAGGTCTAAATCTGCTTTACAGTCTGCCAGCAGTTATACAAGTCAAGTACCTCTTATTCAAGTGTCAAGAACCTATTATTCAAATGTTAGTCGAGACAAATACTGCTATTCTTTTTCTGTGAAAGTAACAATAAGTAAATACATAAAAACAGGTAAATGAACATTTAAATGTTATTGGCTTCTAAAGGAATAAAGGGGGTGTGTGTTTTAGTTTGGCAGTTTTTGAGTGTTTTTTGTTTGGTTGATTGGTTTTGGTTTTTTTGTTGGTTTTTCTTCTTTGCGGGAGGGGAGGTTTCTTTTTCAATTAATGAAAAAAGAGATCATTGACATGGAAAATTGAAAGTCTGATGCCCCAAGAGTACTAGTATTAATGTATATATGTTTTGTAATTGTGCCATACAGTACCATATTACTTGAACATTATTAGATTCTCCACAATAGACTTCATTTCAGTTGGAAGATTCTAGTGGACTGCAAAAGATAGGTATGTTATAATTCTATTTTTTGAATTCTAGGTGAGATCACCTATACTTTACACCAGTGTTATAAAATAGGTCACATACAAGAAATTACTGTCATAATAGTTCCATCAACAAGCTTAACACAGTTGGTTTTATTCCAAGTTAGTTATAAAGAAAACATTAAGAATCACAAGCAAATATTTTAATAAAAATATATAGTTCTACTAAATAACAAAAAAATCCATATTAATCTAGGTAAATTTGTATTATCTTATAACAGATATATTGAATTACAGATGCAACACAATGACACCTACCTTTTTCATACTACTTCAATAGTAATAGGAAATATATAACTGAAAACTACTGAAAATTATTTCTTTATGAAAACAACTCAGCTAACAAAAACAGAAATGCAGGCTCATACAAAACATATTAAAAAATATTTGAAAGGCATTTTTATTGCTAGACACCTGTGTATTATCACTGCAATGCTTACTGTTTTAGCAGAAATACTGAATTAAACAAATCTGCTCATTTAAAGTAAAAATATAAATTCTGGAAATGTGTGTATGTGCGCTTGCATGAACATACAAAGCTTTCTACAAATATTTTGAACCTTCAGGGAGAATGTAGTCAGGGTACTTACACATTTTAAAACTTAATAAGGCAGCAAATTAGATTTTTTATTTTAACTCTAGAGTGAGATAAAATTGATTACTTTGTAAATGGTTATCACACACAGTATTGTCAGGAATTGTTGAATGTTGAGGTTTAAAATAAAGACACAATTCCATTTTTTTTTAATTACACAGTTTGAGAAAGTTCATAACATATTCACAAAGTTCCTAACCATTTAACATTAAACTGCCATATTTTTACAGATATATATTGTAACATGATTTTTCCCCCCCCCCCCCAACCTTGGGTTTATTTGCTGGCCTTGTAAAACTGAGAGCTTTTATTTTAACAAGACAAAAGATTACAGACGAAATGTGGTCCAGGAACTCAGCCACTGTGCTATCATCTTTCCACATTCTTTCCTCAAAGTTCACATAAGGTGGAATAACGTATGTGCTTCCTTATGAATATGCAGCACACAGAGCAAGATACACCTTTCCCACAAAAGGCCATAGTATGCTATTCAATGATGATTTCCTTATTAACCTACTTTTTAACCAAGCTATGATTCTTGCTTTAGGCATGTCCATAGTTCTTCTGTATGGATACTGTTAGCACCATTAATTAATTCTGCATTTTTCAATTAATTGCTCACAATTTAAACAGACTATTATTCTGGGGATATTGAAAAGCACTATACTTTTATAATGACAATTTCATTTGTATTTTTAAATTTTATTTGTTTTTATTTTAAAGGAATCTACTGAAGCACACATTAAAGTTGTTGGAAAAGACTACAGATGCAGTCAATGTTTTTATATAGCTGTAACAATTTAATATGGTGATTTATCCATCTGAACTTTGAACAGCATTGCTGGGAAAATACTGGTGATGGACTTCAGGTCTCCTGTACTCAGCAAAGGTGATTCCATGATCATCTGTGCTGTCAGCTCTGTTTGCTATTTCACTCTTTCTCTTCCACCTATCTGTGCAATGACAGTTTTCAGAAACAAGAAAGCTTTGACAAGTAGACTGCTGTTAGTAAGGAGAATGAAATAATTTTGTGGTGTTATGATAAAAGAACACCCCAAATTTAAATATAATCATACTGTATATTCCCCATTAAGGAAACTGGAAAATATATTATTTTTATACATTATCGACCTTTTTGACACTTCAATTCTGTTTCAAACTGTAGTTATAGTCCCAAATTTTTAGCTTTTCCCTAATAATTAGTAAAAATCTTTATCCACATTAAAATGTGGTGTCCAACCTTTTTGAGTATATGAGTTGCATGAGTTTTGAGTATATGAGTTGCAAATATCATTAAATATCCCCTGAAACATATTGTGTGCCTGTCAAAATCAAGCATGGAGGAGTACTGCAACTGCAGTTCCATTCATGACATATTAAAAAAAATAATTAAATTGAGCTTCATTGGGTAAACAAGTATATATAAGTGATTTGTAGATGTTTAGCTTTGCAGTTTTCTTTCTGAAGATGGAAATTCAGATTATCATTTCCAGTCTATCATGTATTCTATAATGTAAATGGAAAACAGGTTAATAACAACTCAAAATTTAGTACATGTATATACCTGTATGCAAATACATAGATACAGTGATATTGGACAACCTGTGGTAGTTTCCTGATTCTACTACTTTTCAAAAGCACCTAGTAACATTAATACATTGTAGCTTTAATATCTTAATCTCCAGAAGAGAATAAAGTCAGTAGAATCAATAAAGACTTTTGTGTAAGAGTTTTGTTTGATTGTTTATTCTTTCTTATTGACAAAGCACTCAAAAACTTTAGCTGCTTAAGCAGGAACTCTTCACAATGGACACATAAATAATTTTGACATTGTACAAGAACAGAAGCATAAGAATTAATACTATTTCCAAACTCAGAGAAAGAAACCTCACATAAATTTTATATTTTCTAGATTGTGAGGGCGATGTTGACCCAGCAGAACTTCCAGCTGATACTTTTTTTTTTTAAGTTAAGATGATTAAGCTGATTATTCGGACATAGTATTAAAGAGAATTACTCCCTCTGAAAGCCTTCCTTTTTAGTTTTGGTTTAAGGACTACAGTCTCAGCTTTATAGTTTTCATGAGCTAAAGCTATGCAAAGTTTATTCAATGCCTTCAGCAAGTTAGTACTGTAGCAATGTTAAAATCACCCATTGTAATTATACAGAATAACATGGGAAAGAATAAGTATATTAGGTATTACTAGTGTTCAGTTTAGGTCTTATCAGCATATTCTTCATTTTCTAAACCTCATAATTTATTGTATACAATGTCTACTACTATTGTTTCACTATAATCTATATATAACATTTAGTTTTGCTTAGTAGCACTTTAGTAATTTGTGGCATCAGAGCAATGAGAAATTTTAGTAGTTATCAGATAGACTCATTAAGATGAAGTATCTTTAGATATCCATAGATTTTTGTTAGATCTGTGAAAAGAGTGAGCTAATAGAAAAAGTAAGCATGGTAATATGTACTGTATCATTTGCCAAAACATACCTTAACACAACAATATAACTCCTAAGATCAGAAGATAAAAAAGGGCAACGTGGGTAAGCCAAATGCCCCTCTGAAAATCTCCGTTTTAAGCTTTTCTGGCCTTACTGGTATGAAATGTCAGAAAAAAGGAATCATGCACATACAGCTCCATTAACAAAATGAACACCAAAAAAGCCCCCAAACCTAGTAAACATGAAGAAAAAAACCAACAACAAAAAAACCTAAAGCTGCTGAGAATTAGGAAAGAACAATGATTTGCTGAAATTGCGCATAGACAGGTATGTTGCATTCCACATGAGAAACTACAGCTAAGCAGCTTATATTTTATTCTTATTTCTGTTGATGTTTTATACTAGCAACATTATATGCAGATACACTTGATATATAAGGAAAGACCTTTGGCCAAGGCCAAATGATTTATTGTTACTGTTTTATACAGTAAAAATATTGGTAGGCATAATTTTTGCAACATTAAACAAAACATAATTGTTATTCCTACAAATAATTTTAATATTTTAGTCACTTTTTAAAAATTCTTTCTTTAATTGTCTGTCTCCTTTAGAACATTTAATTTATGTCCAGTGCCCATAAGACTCAAATAAATTAGTGACATAAAGCAACTTCTTTTGAAATCTATGGAAAGGGTGCTATTTTTCTCAAGGATTACAGGATTTGTGACAGAAAAATATAGCTGCCGTCTCAGTTTCATCTGTGAATTTTTTTCTGGGAATAATTAAAATTAAGAATCTGTTCTTTGATAATAAATAGTTGTCCTGGTTTGAGACAAATTAAGGGAATTAACGCTCTAGAAGGAAAGTCTCCTCCAAAAAGGCAGTTTTCAGCCACCGCTCCCCTACCAGGTTCGGACAGAATTTTCCTCGGAGGAAAGTGAAAAAAAAGTTATTTATTTAATGAGCAGATTGTGTGCAGGCACAAAAAAAGAATGATGTTAAATTATAAAACCTCTCGCTGTGGAGAGAACCTGGGTATATTTCAGAGCCCTTTGTGGGTGTGGCTTTCTCCTCTCCGGAGCTGGGGTTCGGTGTGGGCCCCTCTGGGCCACGGTGTGGGGCCGCCCAGTGATGTTCAGGTGTTGCTGAACAGTCCAGAAGAGAAAAAGAAGAAGCCAAAGTCCCAGGGCTCCGTACTTTAGCTAACGAACAAGAAGCTAAAAAGCAAAAGGAATGTAACTCTCTTCCCTGCTGCAGAAGCGGAGCAACTGGGCAGAAGCCAGTGAGATATCTCTGTTTTGAACACAAACCGCTGAAAGAATTCCACTGGCTCTCCCCCCTCTCCTGGAGCTAGCTTTAATGGCACAGAACTCATGTCTGACATATGATAGGGAATCTGGCAGATGATAGGGAATACAGTATCATACAGTCACCCCAAGACAATGAATCAGAATGTTTAAAAGAAGTATGGATCAAACTTTAGTCAATTTTATTTGATCAAATTTGTTCTCATAGGAGACATGACTGCTTAATGCTTAAGCTGCATCTTAATTCTTTGAATTATTTGCAAAATATTACATTTGGATTTCTAGAGGTTGCATAATTGGAGATTAGTCATAAAGATTAGAAAATGTGAAGATGGGAAAGTATGTGTGTGCTGGTTTAATCTGGAGTAGAGGTAATTTTCTTCATAGTAGCTAGCATGGGACTGTGTTTTGTATTTGTTGTGAAAACAGTGCTGATAACACAGGGATGTTTTTATTACTATTGAGCAGTGATGACACAGGGTCAAGACTTTTCTGCTCCTCACCCCACCTCAGCGGCAAGGAGGCTGTGGATACACAAGGAGCTGGGAAGGGACACAATCGGTACAGCTGATCCAAACTGACCACAGGGAAGTTCCATGCCCTATGACATTATGATCAGCAATGAAGAGCTGGGAGAGTAAGAATGAAGTGGAGGCATTTGGAGTGATGATGTTTGTCTTCCCAAGCCATCACTAAGCATAATGGAGCCCTGCTTTCCTGGAGAGGACTAACATCTGCCTGCCCATGGTAAGTGGTGAATGAGTTCCATACTTTGCTTTGCTTGCACTTGCAACTTTCGCTTTGCCTATTAAACTGTCTATCTCTACACATAAGGTCTCCCTCTTTTACTATGCAGATGTTCTCCCATATCTTGCTGTGGAAGAGGGAGCTAGCAGCTCCATGGTTCTTGATTGCTGGCTGGGATTAAACCATAACAGTCCTTTTTGACACCCAACATGGGGCTCAGAGTGTTTGAGATAATGACAGATTTGATTGGCATGTCCGAGATCAAATTCATAGCTGTTATTGCTGTTTAGCTAAGAATTTCCTGGCTTCTACACTTGACACTGAGCTTGCTTGCCTTGCTATATATTTGTGTAGTGCTTCTTTTTACCTCTGCTGCTATTCCTGTGTACCTGTAGTGAATGGGCTAAATCTTCAGTGTGAATTCAAATTGAAGGGGCTGTGACCTATGGGTGACTTCACCTGGGAGCAGGACATGCTAAAGCATCTGTGGCCGTGGATTAATCCATGCCAGAGCAGGTATATCTGAAAGCACCTGCACTGTGGTTATGATGTGCCACAGCGGGTATATGTCTGAAGGGCCTGTGGTCCAAGATAAGTCCACACTGCAGCAGCAGAAGGTACATCACAAAGCATCTGTGGCTGTGGAGAAGTTCATGATGCAGCAAGTTCACCTTGAAGCACCAGTGGTTGTGCATGAGGTCATGCTGGAGCACCTCAAAGCGTGTGACCATGAATAAGCCCAAGACAGAGCAGGAACACCTGCAGAGGGATTCCAGCCATGCGTATGGAGGTATTGGAGCAGGGTCACAGCTTAAGTGGCTGTTGCTGCAGGTAAGGCCATGCCAGAGCAGGTGTATCTCTGAAGGTGTTGAGGCCCATGAGCAAGGCCACACTGGAACATGTGCATCTCAGAGAGACCGTGGCTGTGGACTAGTCTATGCTACAGCAGGTACAGCCCTGAAATGACTGGCTCATATATAAGTCTCCATATGGAGCTGGTACACTGTACATCCACTGTACATCCACTTTAAATCCAGTCCAGAGCAGGGGCAAGGGGAGGACTTCATCGTGATGTTAAACTCCAAGTTCTGATTCAAAGAGACCAGTGATACAGGTTGTTATGAAATTTCTTAAACATGTAAACTGGGATTTGAGCTGCATGTTTTATGAATGACTATAGCAGGAACCCCTTGTTTGCTAGCCAGGTTAGGAGAAAGGGGAGAAGTTGATTGCATAGTTAAACCCTATAACCTGACCTAAACAGACTAGGAGTGTAGATTGGGGCATATAAAAAATTAACTCTATGCCATTCAAAACCATCCCAGGACACGCTCAGAATCATTACACTGAGCATATTATAGCAACAGCTAATATGAATAACATTGATATTGTGATTGAACTGTGTATTGAAATTGCTGTATTTTACCAAATAACCTTACATTCATACTGCATTATGCAGCATATTTTTTATTACTCTGCTAAATCAGAAATATTCCGTAAAATAAACTATCTTTAACAAGTAAATATGATATTAAGTATATCCTCCATGCATGGAATATCAAAAAGAAGGTAGAGAATATTAAACTTTGTCAAAGGGCAAGGAAAAGTAGATGATAATGTTAAAAAGGAGACTAGGTCAGCATTTTTTAAGATATTCTAGATAATAAAAATATTAAACTATATTGTATATAGTTTGCTGGAAGAAAATTTTGCTCCAGCATTTTTTCAGGTTGTTGCACACTAACAGGAGGAAAGTCTCAGAATGATTCTAAGAACAAAATCCCATTAAAATTATGAATTTAATATTTAAATGCAGCTTAATTATAGGACATTAATATTAAAATAATTTGTGGTAGTGTAATGGGCAGCCAGCAGAAATTCTAGCTATATTTTACTTGTTTGCTTTCTTTATCTTTTTTTATTCTTATTTATTCTATTAAAACCAGATCACTATTTTTAAAGTAGCAAATCAAATAACCATAAGCACTGTATGGAAACCATGAAGATGTGATGAAGGCCTCTCAGAGGGTACAGGAATATCTACTAAAGGTAGTTTTTAAATGTATAGTTCACAATACCTCATCAGTTCTTCAGTTTTAAGTCAATTCATTATCACCAGATAAAGTCTATGAAGCTCCCTTGTACTCAGATCTATCAGAAAGATTGTCTAGGGATTACTAAGCAGTGACCTCATATGACATATTATTGATTTCAAATTGAAACCTAATTCCTAACTCTACAAAAGGACTGTAGTTCAGTCTACTGCCTATGTGGCTGTAAAGAAGTGTGAGTACTGTAAATAAATTTCTTTTCTTGGCCATTACACTCGATGAGTTGAAAAGTCCTTTGGACATCTTCAAGTTTGTCAGTGTCAAATTCTGAAAAAGGTAACTCAAGATTCCCTTTAACTGCAAGGCAGAAGTTAAGGGAATAAATATCACATTTACTTTTTCTATGATACATACTCATTGCTAGATTGTTATTCAGAAATTTAAAAAAATGAGAATTATGCAAATTCAAGTAATGTTTAAGAAGCTTATGACACATTTAGGCTTGAAGTAGGTACAAATCAAAAACAGTTCATTGTATATTCTGTAAACATTTTTCAATGCCTTCAAAGATTTATTTTTCTCTTTCTTTTACTCATTGCAGAGTTAATCCTATGCTGAGTGTTCATAAGTCCCTTCAGCTTCAGCAGAGTTCGAAGCTGAAGACATTCAACCGCTGTCAGGATATGCCTCTCTAAGGTCTGGTAAGCGGAGGAAGTTCTGTAGTTACAGGCATTTGATAAGGCTGAAGGAAGCTAATGCCAAGTATGTTAGTCAAATGTCTTCCATACTACATACATATGGAAAAGATCTCTCTACTAAAACTGTCAAACTTTTTCTCTGAATCTAAAGAAATCAAGATTTCAACTGTAGGACCAGAATTTGTGTCATCAAAACAAATCACAATTAAGTCTGTCTACCTATTTTTGTCTTCTGTTACCAAGCAAAATCCATCCCAAGCCACCTGGAAATGGAACATGTAGCCCGTGGTCCCTCATACTCAGCTGTCAGTGATTTTATAAAAGACAGATGCAATAACTGCTGTTACATAACTGCTGCTATATGGACTGAGAAGAGAAAAACTCCATTCTCAGTAATGAATGGTTTCTAGGAATATGTTACTGAGCCAGGCATAATATAATTCAAAAAGATACAAATTAAGATGATCAATGTCAATGTGTGACTAATGCTGTTCCAAACACTAGTCAGTGCAAGAACAAATACTAGAACAAGTGCAAGAACAACACTAGAACAGGCAGTGAAATATCATAGCAACCTCACCACCAGGAAAAAATAACCGAGCCAGGCGGGGACGCAGTACTGGTTTCTGTAAGTTGAAGGAAGTATGTAAGTAGCCTTAAACGAGCCTGAGGCTTCTGGCAAAAAAATATTACTGCTAAAGAAGTATGATCTAAAAATTGCTGAAATAAAATGCCTAAGAGTCCTGATTTGAAAAAGCCAGGAATCTTTCCCCTACTTTGCGCAGAGTTCACCTGTCATCTGCAGTTTATTCCCAAATGGATTGAAATTACCTATTCTATATATGTTCTTATCACTAGTATCAGGTGCTGCATACTCTTGTGCCTATGCTAAAATACAGATTAACATGGTAATTTCCCTTTCTAGAGTCTCTGAATGTATATCTAGATGCTAAAGGCTCTCTTAGCAGAGAACAGGTTAGCAGATAACAATTTAATGTCTGAAACAGCAGTAAGAAAACAATATTTTTGTCATCTTGGTCCAGAAAAAACTGTCTTCAAATACTGGTATACTAGATGAAGAGCTAATAAAGGTTATTTAATAATAGTTTCTCAGTATAGCAAGGCAGATAAAAGTTGATCTATACATTAGTTGTAAAATGTGTTGAGAATAAAATATGTGACATGAATCAAGAAGAATTCGAATAGTGGTAAATGCTTAAAATATTGTTCAAAGAACATGAAATCTCGAACAAGGATCAAACCAAAAGCCACAGCAGGATTTTTTAAACTTTATTTTATTTTTATTTTTTGACCTTCTTTCAGAAAGGAATTTCATTGCTGATCTCACATTCCAGTGGGAATGCAATAAAGAACATACAATTACATAACACTGTATTAAAAAATCTAACAAAATTCTACTTATACCTGTTTTTTGATTGCTGACCTACTAAGTAATTTATTAACAACTAAAATTTTAATTCATCTGCTGTAATTAGCTTTTGATCAATACCATGTCTAGTAACAGTCTTGACTCAGGAAGGTAGAGAAATTGCTCTGCAAACAACCTCTTAACTAAGTCTCTGATAAGATTTATTTATTAATAGTAGATACTTCTGCCACGATTGTCATTATTAATTATCAGATCTTGTTAGATACTCTGTGCTATCATTTGGGACTCACCTTTGCTGATCTTACTTGTCTTGAATGATACTTAATTCATTGATCATCCCTTACATTGTTTAAACATGTTCTATTTGAATCCCTTTATAATTATTATTAGAGTCTCATCTCAGTCTTTTCTCTCTCAGTACATGATCTCATTAACAGTCATTATGACAAGTTTTGTTCTCAGATAACATTTTCATTCAGGCAATACATCATTTTACAGTTTTGTTTTGTTTGGTTTTTTTTTTTTAAATTTTCCTTGACATCCTTATTCTGCTTTGACTCTGAGAACAACTGTTTGATGTGCAAAACTAATGAATGTTAATATTTTGGTCTGCAATGTTTCCCAAAGAGATCTCACAGTTGTTGACACTGATATGACTGAAAACCAAATGTCACCCCTAATGCTGAGCTGATGACATGTGGCTTTCCCCCAAGAAAAGCACCTTTCTTCAGTATTGCTCGAGTAAAGAGCTGATACTTGGAGCTGACTGACGAGTGAATGTTTTACTTTTTTTTATGACCTGGATATTTCACCAATCTTCTACAAAACACAAAATCATTAGATGTAAATTATATGCTCATCCGAAATCCTTTTCAGCATTTTCACTTTCTAGGAGAAAATTCAATAACATATCAATATTGTCATTATTTGAAGTTTTTCATAAGTTAGTGTTATTAGTAAAAAACAATAACAACATTTTATGGATGCTAAAAAGCTTTAGCAGAGAAACTTTCCAGCTTTCTGCAGCATTTTGTGAGGCTGCAGCATTTCATGAGAGCTCTGTCTTTCCCATGCAAACTATCAGAATCAATGATGTGGTTTTGGTAAACTAACTTTGCTATCTTGCACCTGCAGATTGTTTGTAGAATTATTATGATACTGACTAGAGAAATATTTTGGAATGGGTGTTGGGAGAACTGACCAATCACTTCAGGAGGTGGATGACCATCGGTCCAATGATCTTATACCATGCAAGAATACTAACATATAAAATGGGCTGTATATAATTAAATAAAGTCACTTTTTCACCTTTTCTTCCTGGACCAAATCTGTGTTGTTTTTTTCTCCATGCTCACTACTACTGCGAAAACATTTCATTTGGAATGGACTATTAATGTTGAAGTCAAAAATACCACTTTAGGGACAAGAACTTGAAGAAAAAATATCACTTATATTCACACAGTAAAGATTAAAAACAAAACCATGTAAAACAGCAGATTTTGGAAATCGTAAGGGACCACGGCCCTTTCATTCTTGTTACAATAACATATAGACTCACTGATCTAGATACTGGAGAAATACATCAAAATGTTCTGTCTCAAAGAGTTCTGATCCAGACATTATTGATTTTGAACATCTTTTATCCCACTTTCACCATCATTTCCAGGCTTTCACAGACTGATTGACTAAACATCTGTATCAACTGTCTTGATATGGTAGGATGTTTTCTAGTGTTAATATTAAACAGATGAAAGATATGGATGCATCCTGGGCAGTTCCCAATGTTCTATAATTATCAGTAATACACTTAGACATTTCAGTGACGTCTTCAGTTGGATATAGAGAGAACTCAAAGACTTCAGAGTGACAAATATAGGAGCAATCATATCAATCAAGAAAAGCTAAAATCTCTCTTCCATCTACCTTTTTCATCTCCAAATGCTCACATATCTGTGTCTCTTTAATGCTGTTGCTGCTTTATTGGCTGTTGTGGCCAGATAACCCAAACACCAAGTGCCTCTGGCAGTCCACTGGAGCTATGATATTACTTATAACCCTCAGCTATCAGGGACTGAGTTGCCATATGGGTGTATTGCTGCTCATGTCTCCTACTGCCTCAATAAAACTTTGATTTATAACGTATTGTCTGACTCCATTACTGTTTGGACCACACTGCCTCAGATCATCTTTTTTTGGTGCTGTTTCTCTCATCTGCTGTCATTATGAATATTTTCCACTTGATTTCTTATATGTCTCCGCACTCAGAAAAACTGTGGTTGTGGTTTGCATGTCTTTCCCTTTTTTACTGAAATGACTCACCACTTTTTAAAGTTTAGACTTTGAGTTAAGATTTTATTAAGTGGTTTTGAAATTGCAAACATAGAAATGCAGAATCAATGAAAAGGACAAACTTATGCTGAGATGTAAAACTGTGTGAATCACAACTAGAAAAAGAAAACAAACAACTAGATGAAAAAGAACAACTAAACCATTCATGATAGGAAAAAAAAATTCAATAAATAAGTCAGTCCACGTAAAATTTAAATAGAGAATCAGACATAAAAGGATGACAGAGATTTTTCAGGACACTGCAATAACAGCAGCCAACTTTTAAATAAAGTGCAATAGAGAATAAGTGAAAATATTTATCCCTTCTTGACTCCCAAATGGACTGTATTTTCAAAAGAAAATAAAACACCAAGAAAATAACACTGTATTACACCCTAATTCAAAATTAGTCTGAATCATCAAATTACTTTTCTTCAAATTACACAAACCAATTCAAATTTAATAAAGTGTATTTCTTGTATTAGAAGAACAAATTTATCATTCACCTTCTTTTCTCAAAACTTTATTAAATAAAGTATTTTTATGACCCTTCTCCCCCAAAATCTCATATAGATAGATGTTCTTGTGGAAATATGCTCCAGGTCTTTCATTGAGAGGACTGGCACAATGTTCACAGCAATTATATTCTTCTTGTAACTTTTACAGGCAATTAAGTCCCCATCCTTCTTTTTTCTTCTTCTCTTTATACAAAGAATGATATGTCCTGTTTTGCTAAATTATAGCTTGTCAGTGTGCTTTGTAACAGCCAAGAATGCTTGAAAAGACAGACAAAATACACAGGCCTACCTTTCCTTAACAGATTCAAGTCACCTTTTTTATTATTATATATACACATGAAAATAATTATGATTATTTTAAAAATTAACTGATACTTTGGTTGAATGTATTCTTGGTACAAAACACAGTGAAAGAAGAGTGACTTGAATTCTTGAGAGTTTTTTCACAGCCATCGTACAGTACACTCTGATGTCAAAATTTTTGTGCTTCATTTCTAATAGATTATAATTTTTGTTATCTCTATGTAATAAAATATTTCATATTGTAAAGATAGAGTTATTGTTATACTAATGTTTTCCCAGTGTTTTCAAAAAAGCACTTACATAATCTACTTTGCGCCTTGCAGCAAAAAGATATTGATTTGAAATAGATGGAAAACTCCAGAAAGGCTGATTCTCAATATTTTCTTAATTTCTGTTTGCATTAAAAAAAAACAACTTTGTGTAAATATGACAGAAAGATCAATAAGTAAATTGAAGTATGGCAGTTTCGAAGCTGGATGTCTCAATTTTGCCAGGGGATTCTGACAGGCATGCTTCACCAATATTCTGTGCTCTGTTCAGATTAATCAGATAGTAACAAAACAAAGGTAGTTTTTTTAAAATGGTCTGATATTTTGATAAAAGTATCATTCTATTTTTGGAATTTTGGGAAGATAAAATCAGGGTTAGTGTAGCTAGAAATAAGGCATTAACTGCCTGCATGCTATAGAGCTAGGAATATGGAAGACAGAATATTTGTTTGTTTTTACATTCAGAGTAACAGGCTTTTGATAGCATGCTGTTGGCAGCCACTTCAGATAATTTAACATTTCCTGATGTTGACAAGACATTTTAAGTGCCTTCTAAGACTAAAATGTGAAGTTTCTCTTACAGCGCTCTTTCATTTCATTAGTATTTTGTAAAAAACATCAATTAATTGATTTTGATATTTAAATCATGTGGCTTGTCACGAGATACAGCTTCATCTATAAAAACTTTCTACTGATTTAAGATCAATCTCTGATATTTGATTTTACTCCAATTTCAGAGTTTATTCAACCTTGTCAAATTTTGCAAGTTTACATTTGAAAACAATGTTTCTGGATGCTGACCATGAAAAAGAACCCAAAACCTTTGTTTGAGCTACGAGCAGAAAGATATTTCTGTTCACAGAAGTTAAGCAATTAAAAAAAAAATGTGCTTTTTTTGTTCTGTTTTGAAACAGAAGCAGATTCTTAAGTTCTTTTAAAAGATAGGTACAATTCTATCAGTGAGAAGTCTCTATACTCAGTTGCCATGGACGTCCTAGTCCTTTAGGTGCCTGCTCTGGTTCTGTGTAATTGGGATAAAAAAGAATAAGGTTATTTAGTAATAAAACTCTAAATAGTCAAAGAGCCTTAAATTTCAAAACATCAGTTCCTAGAACAAACTTGTTTCTGACTCTCAACAAAAGACCAGATGATGAGTGGATGGATGAGAAGGCACAATGCAAAGACCCGTGGGTGGAATCTGTTAATGAAAGAATTAAAAAATCTCCCTAGGTACTTCCAAGGCATTGTCAAGATTGCCAAGTATTTTCTCTCATTAATCAATTGGTAATTCTGTAATTTCTTGGAATGTTTTTCTCACCCTAGTATAATTAGGACTTTCACCACAACTGAAGAATATTAGCGTCTGGGTTTTTTGTGGTCTAACTTTTTAATGTCTACAAATCGTCCCCTCTCCCATTCTCATGTTAATTTGTTTTCTGTACACTGTCTGAAATTTCTTTACCTTTTCTGAAATACAGACTCCAGAGGTGTTCTATCTAGATTACCCAGCCTAATCATATAATCAATATGTGTGACATTAGTAGACTGCATGTGCAGGATTTCCTTTCTCTTTACATATTGATGACAGATGAAAATACTGATTATTTTGTATTTATTACTAATGTGTACATACAGATCCACATAAGAAACATCCAACTGAAACCTCAATTAATTTGCCCATATAAGACAAAAATTTGTTTACAAACCAAGAAGACATATATATTTCATTACAAGTGAAATTCTTTGAAAATTTTCGTCTCATGACACATACTAGAAAATGATTATGTTTTTCTCTCAACCCACCATAAGTACAGTATAAATGAGATGTTGTCAAGACTTGCACTAGACTTATGATAGTGAAACAATGAGAATTTTGTGGTCTTGCATCTTACATTTTCTAAATTTGCAGATTTAAACCACATTTCATTGCTGCAATTTGTTTAGAGGAATGTTCATGCTAGTGAGTAGTCAATTCTAAATCAATTATTACTGTCTCTCATAGAATCCTTCTGGACAAAATGTCCAGCACACAGCTGGATAATCACATAATGTGATGGGTGAGCAACTGGCTCAGGGTCAGGCACAAACGGTTACAGTGAACAGGGTGACATCAGACTGGTGACGCGACACTAGTGGGGTTCCATCTTAGGCCCAGTGCTTTTCAATATCTTCATAAAGGAATTGGACACAAGACTGAAAGGGATACTGAGCAAGTTCACAGATGATACAAGAGTGGGATGAGTTGTTGACTCCTTTGAAGACGGGGAGGCCCTGCAGAGAGACCTTGACAAATTAGAGGGCTGGGCACTCACCAATCACATAAATTTCCACAAGGAAAAGTGCTGGATTCTGCACCTGGGATGGGGCAATCCTGGATGTATGGAGAGACTGGGGAATGAGAAGCTGGAGAGCAGTGCCACAGAAAAAGACCTGGGGTTCTGGTCAGTGGAAAGTTCCATATAAGTCAGCAGTGCCCTGGCAGCCAGGAGGGCCGAGCATATCCTGGGGCAATCAGGCACAGCATCGCCAGCCGGGCAAGGGAGGGGATTGTCCTGCTCTGCTCTGCACTGGGGCGGCCTCACCTTGAGTCCTGGGGGCAGAATTGGGCACCACTATATAAGAAAGATATAGAGCATCTAAAGATTACAGAGTGTCTAAAGGAGATCAATGAAAATTATAAAGGGTCTTGAGTAGAAATTGTATGAGATCAGCTGAGGTCACTTGGTCTGTTCACTCTGGAGAAGAGGAGACTGAAGGGAAACCTCATTGCAGTCTACAACCTCCTCATAAGGAGAAGATGAGGGGCAGGCACTGATTTCTTCTCTGTGGTGACCAGTGACAGGACCTGAGGGAATGGCCTGAAGTTGTGTAAGGAGAGGTTTAGCTTGGATATTAGAAAAAGGTGCTTCACCCAGGGTGTGGTTGGGCACTGGAACAGGATCCCCAGGGAAGTGGTCACAGCACCAAACCTGACAGAGTTTAACAAATATTTGGACAATGCTCTCAGGCACATGGTGTGACTCTGGAGGATGGTGCTCTGCAGGGCCAGGAATTGGACTGGGTGATCCTTTTGGGTCCTTTCCAACCTAGGATATTCTGTGATTCTGTCAGACCTCCTTGAATTTTAAATCCACCTGTGATTTCAAGCCCAAGAAAGGATGAAAATAGTTCCTTTCTCTGTAAATAGTAGTGGAAAACGCTAATGAGTTTTGGATGAGCAGATTAGAACACACAGCTGGACTTCATGTTTACTGAGAATCTCATGCAGTAAAGTTACTACTGAGTTTACAGCAAGATTCTAAATAACATCACATTCTTGTAGGATTTCATAAAATTCTTTCTTCTTGTCTTCTGCGGTGCACATAGTCAGAAAACACATGGTTTATTGCTGCGGTGCGTCAGCCCATTTTGGGCTGTACATCAGAGAGGACATCTAGTGGGTGGATTTCCCCGCCTTGGGTTCTGCCTCCGAGGGCAGATCCGAGGAGGAGACATGGGTTTTCCCTCTCCACCCACTGGGTGTCACTCCAAGGCTCATCTCCTCCCTGTTTCTAGAACCCTCTTAGCCCCTAAGTCACTCATNTGTTATAAAAAATATTCAGGTGGTAATTTCTGATGAGAGTGAAGGGAAATAAAGCAGAAAAACCCCAACACAGCCATGATTCTGAATCTACCAGCTCTTTCAAAACTGTACAGATGAAAAAGCACAGATGTGTTGGTGCTTTCATAAAGCAGGATGTGGTACTTCATCCTGCATAGTCTAAGGATAGAGGGTTTTGTTATTTAGAGAAACTTTCAGGGACTTCTCTAAGCCTAATTTGTGTTCTCAGTCTTGGTTCAGGAGGTAAAAAGCATCACTTTAAAGAAAAAGTTTTAAATGTAATTCTAGAACATCTGACTTTGGAAATGTCAACTTAAGACTTTAACCTCATGACTTCATAACTCAAAGCAAGTAGGTACTGAACTGTCACTAACAGTGTAAATATAGGAAAGAAGGCACTAAAAATCCAGGATAAGAACTCTTGCCAACCACATGCTTTCTTGAATTATACATTAAAACAGCTTATACTATAAGAGTATCATCTTGTGAGTAGCAAGGTTGAGAAAACCACAGAGCAAAGCACATCACTTCTGGCACCTAAGTTGCAAATGAGATGACAGCCATAAATTGATTTCAGAAAAAAAAGGACTGAAGTTGCTATCGGTTCACTCGTTAACATTCCCTCCACTTTAATAATCAGGATTACCTGATATTCTGACACCTACAAGAGGTAACACCCTTTTAGAAAAGTGCGTCAGGAATTCAGGCAAATCTAACATACATAGTGAAAGTAATGATGTGTAATTAGAATATGAAGTTAAAAGTGCTTCTCTGCTTAACCTTTCTCAAAATATGAAATGTTTTAATTTTCTTTGAGGTTAGTAAAGCATTGCACAAATTCAATAGTATTTCAGTTATTCAGAGTGAGAGTACTAATTAGCAATTTCTAGGAGAAGTATGTCCAGAATCAATTTTGCTCCTATACTCAATTTCAAAACAAAAGACTCCACATTTTAACACTATTCTGAACAGACAAGGATAGTTGGAATAATCAGTCTTCCCTTTCCAGGGATTGCTTCCACAATGGAATTTCTCTGCCTGTGTTTTCTCTTCTGCACAAACACTGCACATAAATATTATACAAAAAAATTAATGATTTTGAACAGAAAAAAAATATTACTGCATCTTATTGTTTATGAGGGTTGTGGTAGACAAAAATGCTGTACGTGGTTTGCAAATTATAAAAAACTGGAAATATTTAGTGGGCTGATTTTCAATACTTTGACAGAAAAGTAAGTGTTGCCCCTGTGTTCAAAAATCTGATAAAATGCATGAACAAAATTGAATAATTCTATGCACAACTTTGTTAATCAGAACAAACTCATCTAAGATATTTTACAATATTTTGCTGATTATAAATATCTTATGCTATCATTGCTAACAGTGTAAGAGTAATTGTATTTAAATACATTAATTTCCTTAAATTAATTGACTCTTTTTACATAATTATATGGGATTTTAAAAATAATATTAATCAATATAATTGAATTAACCTCTGAATTTTTAGCTGTCCACAAGATACATGCAAATAAAATTAACTAAAATTATTAGAGTGGCTGGAAAGCTGTCTGTTGGAAAAGGACCTGGGGGTGTTGATCAACAGCCTGCTGAACATGAGCCAGAGTGTGCCCAGATGGCCAAGAAGGCCAATGGCACCTGGCTCGTATCAAAAATAGTGTGGCCAGCAGGATGAGGTAAGTGATTGTTCCCCTGTACTCGGCACCAGTGAGGCCACACCTTAAATCCTTTGTTCAGGATTTTGGGCTTCTTAGCACAAGAAAGACATTGAGGTGCTGGAGCGAGTCCAGAGAAAGGCAACGGAGCCGGGGAAGGTTCTGGAGCACAAGTCTTACAAGAAGCAGCTGAGGGAACTGAGGTTGTTTAGCCTGCAGAAAAGGAGGCTCAGGGGGGACTTTATCTCCTCTACAACACCTGAAAGTAAGTTCTAGTGAGGTGATTGGTATCTTCTCCCTATTAGAAAGAGACAGGACAAGAGAGAATGGCCTCGAGTTGGGCTGAGGAGGGGAAAATTTCCTTATCGAAAGGGTAGTCAAGCATTGGAACAGGCTGTGCAGGGAACTGGTCGAGTCACAAGCCATGAAGGTATTTAAAAGTTGTGTAGATGTGGCACATAGGGACACAGTTTAGTGGCAGGCTTGGCAGTACTAGTTTAGTGGTTGGAGATAATGATCTTACAGGGAAAAAATAGTAAAATGTTTCCATCACCACTGTCCTGAGAGAGCAGAAAGGAGTGAGAACAATAAAGTGGAATTTATCAGATGTTATTAGATAAAAAAAGGCTGAAATTCACATGTAATGCCACTATATTATGTTGTCATTAAAATACAATACATAGTTCTCATGTTTACATCTAAATTAACCTGGCATTTGTTGGGTGGGCTCTTTTGGTATTGAAAAATGTCGTGTTGTTTTCCCAGGATTAATATCAGCTATTCCTTGGTCTAATATAAGCAGAACATCCTGTAAGCACAAGATTTTTCTAAGGACATTTTTATCTCATTTGCGTTGCAGAAACTAGATTCTAGCCCATGGCTTTTGAAGATAAAAGAGATTTAACTTACTTAGGTTAGCACTGGTTTTAAACCACTCCTGTATCAAACCATTGTCTCTTGTATTATTGTTGCTGTAGAAAATCATTGAATGTATTCAGCAGTTACGTGTTGTAGACAGTGAGCCCATGGCACCAGGGATTATGAGAACCCCCTGGAGCTATGTGGAGAAATTCTCCCCAGGTTAAAGTGACTAAAAAGGTCTCTCTCAGAATGCCCTGTTCTGTTACAGAAATGTCCCCTGGCTCTGTTTCTCCTATTGGCCGATTGGCCACCCCTGCCCCTTTCTACCCTATATGGCCCTAATCCAGAATGTTCTCCGTTCCCTGTTTCCCCATTCACCCTTGTCTCTTAGTCCCTCCCTCACTAGTTCCCTATTAGTCCCCATACCTTAGCCCCACCTATGTACTGCCCGATGCCCTCAGCTCTCCCCACCCCCATATTTAACCTTGAATTCTGTACTGTATTGGCTCTTTGTCAGTGCCCCCATTCACAAGCAGCAGGGCTGGAATAAAGGCTGCAGTGGATTTCCACACAAGGACCCTTCCTGCCTCTTTGCCGTTGACCTGTCGAAGAAGCTATCCTCTCTGTCTCTGTGTGTATGTGTGTGTGTGTGTGTGTGCGCGCGTGCAGTAGCTGCTAAGCGACTTTCGGTCAAAAGTCAGTTTTGGAGCCATACCACCTCACCCAGAGCACCCCCGGAACTGACAGTTACACTTATTATATTTGTTACATTTTTCCTTAGAAATTACTAAAAAAAATCTTTATGCACCTACAAAATATCATGAGATTACTTTAATGTCGTAAAGGTGTGACAAATGCTAACAGGGGCTTATGATACTCCTAGAACCTGTCATACTGATATTTAAATTCACTGAAATATATTGAAGGAATATAACTTGCTTGTTTCAGCAGAATGAGTTTTGTGAAATAATAAAATTTACCATGTTTGCATTTTAATGGTTAAATTTCAACAAGGTTTTGATGAAACTAGTCAACAATATAAATGAATCTTTTGTAGTAGGCTAAATTACTTCAGAAAAATGTGGCATACCTGCAAACCGGACTCACAACTCTTCACCTCCTCTAGAAATTGCATAGTTTCCCAGGCCATAGAGAACCCTACAAATCAATTTTTACTTTGATAGTAGGATACACAAGGTATTTAGAGACATAATTATCAAGAGACTGAAGGGATGCCATGATGGGAGACTTTGAAAGAATCTGAACGGCAGAGCTAAAATATATGAAAGCCACATGTACAAGATGGGGAGACCTAAATGAGCTATTATCACTCAGAAAGGAAGTCTTGAAATTACTGTAGGCCACCATCTGAAAACATCTCTTGAAGTTACTACTAATTCATGTAATAGAGGCATTCTAATGGAGCTCATAATAGGATTCTGAGAAAGTCAAGGAAGTATGATAAGAGATATGGAATTGTTTCCAAGCAATGAGAATGAAATAGAACAAAGTTGTAGATTAGGGTTACTACAGCAGTGAATAAAAAAAAGAGTAACCTACCTTAAGTGAATAGATTTTCAATATTTGTAATTTTCTGCAGTAGTTGAATTACTGTATTCTGTGAAATATTTAAGAGGAAGCTTCAAAGCTTGCAAAACAAGTATTTCTTCGCATGCTTATGAATTGTCGAAGTCCGTCACAGGACGCTATACAGACCAGAAATATAAATGAGTTCCAGATAGTTTGTTCAAATTCACGAAAACTAATATAATCTGCAGAATGAAACAGTTTGTTCAAGTATTATCTCAATTTTAGCACACTGTTGAAACACATGACATCATTCTAATATGCCTTCTCAAGAAACTGATACTCCCTATAATAAAAGAGATGGCATCCGAGCAGGGGTGACTTCTGTTTTAATGGGATTTGTCAAGTTCTTCCTAATCACAAAATTAGAAATCAAGGCAATTTTTTTCATATATGTATATGAATCTATTGCACAGCTGCAAGAGAGTGTTTGGTTATTACTTGTTTTTGACACTTAATGGAGACTTTTTTCTCTCAGAATAAAAATAGCTTTATTCAGAAACATTGTCACTAGCCACAGCCAGTATAGAAAATAATATTAAGCTTTAAGAAAGTTATAAAAGTCATCTAAGAAAGTTGTAAAAGACAGGGAGGAGTGTGAGGATGGGAGGGTGGCGCAGGGCAGGCAGGGCAGTTCCACCCTAAGAGAGAAGCAGAGCAGAGCAGGATGGCCACAGCAGCGCATCCTGCCAAGGCACAACCAGCTCCAGGCAAATGGGAGGTGATGGGTGAGGTCGAGGATCAGTCTGGGGAGTAGAGTCAGCACATCGGGATGGGCAGGAGCAGGACTGAGCTTGGGGACACCCATGGCAGGGCTCAGGCAGGGACGTGACATTTAGATCTGAGCTTAACTAGAGCCTTTGAACACAGGGACAGGGATATGTGTAAGGGAGGGAGTGTTCATCCTTGAAAAGGATGGGGCAGTTTTGACTGGGGCAATTTCCCAGTTACTCCTGGTTACCCTATGTGGATAAAGGGTCAACAATTTATTATTTTTGTCTGTTTAGACATCTAATTTCTCTGTCAGCAAGTTTCAAGTTTATTAGTCTTCACAGTTCTTGTGACTACTGATAACATTTCTCTGGAAGAATTTTTTTCACTTAAATATATGTATTAGTTTTGTAAAGGAAGCAAGTTCAGCAATTTTTCCTTTAGTTTTCTGATTTTCCCTATCCTTTTAGTTCAGTAACTTCCTTTCATAACGAAGAACTACTTATTGATAACATACCAATGAAGAAAAACATAGCAGGTACAGCCATCATATGGGGAATGTCTGTAAGATTTCTGGCATACATTGTGAACTTCTGTGCACTCACGGCAGCCAGATATAATTAATATTAATCAAATAATTAAATTTAATTCAGCCTTCATTCTCTTGTCATGAACAACATTAGAATAATCAGTTAATTCTGTTAAGACATGATGAAATTTTACTTTAAAAACACACCATGTCCCTTGCTTAGTTAATTCTTCTACTCAGCTCCTCATAACCCCTATATGCTAAATGAGCTTAGTTTTCTATGCTAAGACTCCTTTTTTTTCTGCTGTTCTACTTCTGAAGCTACGAACAGGTCACCTAAAGATTCTCATAGCACAGAAAAAAAAATCTTGTACAAAAAAATTCACTGCTGGATTTTTTTTCTGTTTGCTTGTATTTCATCACTACTTAGGAAATTCTCTTTGTCGCTGCAACATCAGCTTTTAAGCACCACATTGTGAAGATAAACTATACCCATGAGAAGTTTCCCAAAATGTGTCACTGTTTGCTGCTGGGCCGACACCTCATAAGGGGTCCTGTGCCTGTTACTCGGTGTGGCTTGGCTGCTGGAGCTGGGGACCAGCACAGCTGTCAGCATGCCTCAGGGAATCCCTGACCTGCTGGCAGCCACTGGCAGAGGCTCCTGGGCAGTCTGCAATGGCCATCACAGTCAGGGCTAAACCTGTGCCCATGGGGGCTGTGCTACTTTTTGTGGAGATGTTGGCACTTATTCCCTGTCAGAGAATGTATTATTTGCAATGCAGGCTCAGCCTTACCATGGACTGTACCTGGAAGGCATGGAGCTGGGCAGCCTTGTCTCTTTTGGACACTTTCTGTTGGCCGATTTAACAAATTCTCTACAAGTGTCTCTGAAAGAGACTTCTCAGTCAATGATGAAGAATGTTTTAAAAATATGTTGAAGGGATCATACACTAAATTTTAACTAGTTTATATAACATTATGCACACATAGATACTAGAACACTTTTTTATTTTTGATTGATTGTTGTTGGAGTAGGTATTTTGCAGTTCTCCCATTTTTTAACTTTCTCAGATTCACTCTCTAGTGCCTTTCCTGTGGTGGCAAACATTGGAGCTTGTGATAATCAAGTTTGAATGAAAAATACTAACCATAGAGCAAAAACTTTGCAAAGAGTACCGACAATCTTGGATCCAGTTGTATGTACATGTAGAGTACAGAGTTTACTCCTATATACCATGTGCTATCCCGATAGCTGCTCCTCTCACACTTTTAGAGATTGTGTAATTTAATGGTTTCGTTCTAGTGCAGTTTGGCTGTTTCCTCACATTCACAAGCTCTCCATTTCTGTGGTCTGACACTGCTCTTTCTGATAGCAATGAGAACCTCTCTTATATTTTAAATATATTTCTTTCTCTCACTTCTTTAGCATTATTTTCTTTTCTTAGGAAAGAAATACAGCTTTCTCTAAGCCTGACCTTTGGATTAAAACAAAAGTTTTGGAGAACTGTTTTCAGTTACAGTATTGGACTACATGCTGTATACTTGAGCTATCGTAAATGTATTTAGGCTAGGCTTTATAATGTACTTATCAGGTAATTTAGATTATTTGATATCTAAATTATACCAATTGTACTATGACATGTTAACATGTTTTAACATTTTAAAAGATTACATTCAGACAGCCTTAGCTGTTATCTTCATTCTGTTGATTTAAAAAGTGTAGTTATATGACTTATTCAAAAAATCCCGCAAAACTATAATAGAATCACAGAATCATGGAATCATTTGAGTTGGAAGGCACCTTAAAGATCAAATAGTTCTACTCTTGAGCCACAGGCGGGGGCACCTTCCACTATACCAGGTTGCTCAAAGCGCCATCCAACTCAGCCTTGAAGACTTCCAGGGTTGGGACACTCACTTTCTCTGTGCAACCTGTTCCAGTGCCTCACCACCTCACCTCACTCACCAAGAGTGAAGAATTTCTTCATAACATCCCATCTAAATATACCATCTTTCAGTTTACAGCCCTTCCCTCTTGTCCTATCACTACACTCCCATAAAAGAAACCCTCTCCAGCTTTCTTGTAGGCCCTTTTACTACTGGAAGGTGCTATAAGGATCCCTGGAGCCTCCTTTTCTCCAGGCTGGACAATCTGAATTATCTCACCCTGTCTTGAAAGGAGAGATCCTCCAGGCTTCTGATCAAACACATCTGAAATATCAGGTAGTAGTAGGAGGAGAATAACATAAAAAGAGCTTTCAGAATTAATAATACTAAAAATACCGTGTAATAATTTTATGTATAAACTTCATTGAGATTTATACAAATTTATATTTATTTTTCAAGGTGGTATTTTTTCTTTTTAGAAATGATAAAAATAAAATAATGAACCTACAGTTTATAACATTCCATCCATGCGAAAATTATTTCCAACTGTTGTAAGAAACATAGCTTTTTCCATAATTGAGCAGTATATTTTTAAAATTACCAAAGTAGGATTTGTTTTCCAAAGAGATTATAGCCCCAAAAATGAAATACAATTTAGTACAAGGAAATAAAGCACACCCTCACTGAGATCAAGACGTAACTGGTAAGGGGTATTTTCTCATCAGCTTCTCTTTTTGGGATTTTTAATTCCACCACATACTCTATATGTATGCATAGGTTTGTAATTATTGTTGACTCCTATCTTGATTCCCCTTCTCCTGTTTTTGTTGATATTGTCATTTTGCTGGTTAATGAAACTTCCTTTAATTTAAAACTACAGTAAGAAACAGTACAGTACAGTACAGTAAAGCTACAGTGGATGTGGAATAGGAGGAGAGTACAGGGTAAGGGGGAAGAAGAAAGGGAGGGAGTGCAGTAGAGAGGTAGAGGTAGATCATTCAACATTGGAAATATATCTATAAAAGCCAAAAAAATTGCAGAGATGAAAATAGTGAAAATGATACGTTATCTCAGGTTAGACTTCTAGAAATACTATACTGTCTGTTGACTCATTAGAAAAGAGATATTCCATGGTCTCTTATTACTTTCTGCTTGTTATTTTACTGTGCTTTCCTTCCAACTCTATTCTCTTCAGTTTTCTGCCGGAGACCAGTTTTCCTGTCAATACTAATGATCTTCCTGAATTATTTCTTTCAAGATAGAGTTTAATCATATGCATCCACAAATTCTGGCTGCAGTTCTATGCATTTATAAAAGATCTAAAAATGCTTTTTTTCTGATCATGGAAAGGGCAAACTATGAGAGGCAGTTTTCTCACTCGAAAGCTGAAACATGATTTCAGCCAGTGCCCCCCCCCCAGCAAGACTTTTGGCTTTCTACCAAAGCTACAGTCCTGGTACTTTTTGGGATGTCCTCTGCCTTTCTGTTCAGGTGTTCTTCTGATGCTCCTCACAGAGCTAGCGTTGATGGTAACAATAACAGCCTCTGGGCTGGAAATACACTTTATGAAAAATTATTGGCCTATCTTTACCAAGCAAATTCAATACCATCTGCAGTTTAGTCTATGTTAGAACTATACATTACATCATAGAGTGTGATTTCTCACTATCAAAGCTTTCTCCATCAAAAGAGGAAAGGCCCATGCAGCCAATAGCTCAATAGTTAGTATTTTAGTCATCCAGATTAAATACTGCTGCTTTGTCTCATTCAAAGGGTTGTTTTTTTTTTTAAATAAGAAAAATTATCCATGTTTCCTGTTAGTGTCCTAACATTCAAGTAGAAAGTGCAACTTTTCAGTTTTTCCATTTACTTAAACAATTTTTCATTCAATACACCACAGAGAAAAAAATATTCTTAGAACACACTGATATTCTTATCCTGATATAGGAGTTCCTGGTGACTTCAGTTAATCAATCCCCAGAATCTAAGGAGACATGAAATGAAAACAGTGCATATTCACGAAAGTGTTGTTTTGAGTGATCGATGTTTTTCAAAGGAACAAAAAAAGTCAGAGCATTCAAGTGCAGATTTATCTTAGATTGTTTTCCCACTTGTCATAAACTGTATGAAGATGCCTTTCCTTGAACTTTAATTTGCAGAATTTTGTATATATGAATATATATCTTGTAAGCAACGAGTGCGGGACATGGCCACCAGTGAACTCATATAAATATGTAGCTGGCTTAACGTTAATGACTTCTCTGTTGTGTACAGATTTGGATACAACAATTTGCATAGTTAATCTTATGTAGATAAAGTAAGGGCTTGTAGTTTTATTATTTCTGTAATCAGCTTCTTTACTCTTTTTTCTAGGAGTGTCTACAGTTAATAACATGCCATGAAAAGTCTACAAGGAAAGCAGTATAATTCAGATGATTTTTGGATTTAATTGAACAGCCGTTTGTAAGAGGTTTGTTTTCTTCTATTGTATTGTTATTCAATTTTTCCATACCTGTCAGATAAAGTTTCTTGTTCCATTGTTCTGATATGTGTTAATGAGTTCACGGTTGTAGAGATTTCAGTTTCCCTTGAAAATATTAACCTCTAAAAATGTTCTGGGTTTTTTAGGATAAATATTTCATATATTCTCCACTATCTGCCTTCTGAATTTAACTTGTTATCACAAGTATGGTAACTCAAAATACGGTAACTTAAAAATTATTTAAACATGTATGTTAACCTAATAAAGTTTTCTAGCATAATTTCTATGTCCTACTGGTAAAAACAGCTGACACAGATTTATAAACTAATTAACCATTTACTTCCAGTTCCTGTGAATTTCTCTGGTTTAAATAGATGTAGATCAATTTTTCCAAAATGAACTAGCTGCAGAGGAAAGCGAGAAACTCAAGAAACAGTTGTTTTGATTTGGTTTGCTTGTGCTTGGTTTCGGTGTATATGTGTAATACAGTTAGTTTCTGCTTATTAGCATCTGATTGTGACACAACTCTGTTATGTCACAATAACAACATCATAGCTGTGGTGTAATGCAGTTTTAATAAAATTATGTGTGGCTGTTTACAAAGACTATAAAATACCAACATTTTTTCCCTATGTAAACAGACCCTCATCAGCTGAAAAATAAAGTCTGTTCTGAAATATACAAAATTATTTGAAAAGATTAGATGTCTTCCTAGGACAAGTTTATCCTGAGGATGAGTGCAGACTGCAAAATTTTTTTCTTGCCCACAGCCTAGACTGGAAGGATGGTTGTATCTCATTTCAGAAGGAAGGTCCCAGATTTAGATGCAGTAATTTCACAAAAGCCTTCACAGTTCTAGAATCTTACAGATCAGATAATGCTTAGATTATTTTAATAAATACATTTATAGATAGATATATATATAGAAATAGCATCAAAACATAATAAAAAATTAATTAGTACAGAATTCATAACAATGTTTGGCAAATGTTAATTTGACAGTTTACAATTTATGTATTTAAGCAGATAGAAAGGTTCACAGAAGCCAGAAATCCTCTGGTCAGTGTATATATATGTATAAATAAAATCACTTCTTTCCTTCATACTGTAAGTTTTTATATTTGATCTGTTATCCCCAAACTGATTTCAAGAATTTGTGTTTCAGTAAAGCACAACATCCAGAAAAAATGTCAATCTTCATTTGAAAGCCCTGGAAAACAGAAGTTAAAACACCTTGTGTAATTGTTCTGGCATTGTATGAAGTGGTAAGGTCTGAATCCTTCATGCCATGAGTACTACCCTGGAATACTCACACAAGAGACATCTGATATCTCACTGTGAAGAATCACTTTTCTAACAGCAAAGCTGTAAATCCCACAGGGAGTTGTAAAAGCAGTCTGTCATTCACTCTGAACATGAATACTTTATTCAGTGGAGAGGTTGGTCATTTCCTGCCTTTTTGAAAATAGATGTCTAAATCAACCAAAGATTTTTTGAAAACTTAACTTTCTTCCCAGGATGCATAAGTGAGGTAGCTATGTAATGGCAGCTGTAAGATTACAGAAGGTACATGACACCGGCAACCAGAGCAGGGTGTGAAAGTTAAGCCACCCATCAAATTTTAATGCATAAATCTGTGCAGAAATCAAAAGGGTTATTCTAATTTGACTGTGTATTTCTTACTCTGTATTTCTGAACCTATCCACCTTCTATTTCACAGGTCCCCTATCACACAGGCATGTTTTATAAGCTTAGAAGAAGAAGGGATGAATAAAGCAGATGCATTTTCTTACTTCAGAGAGAGACAAATATCCCATCTGTTTCATAGAAGGCTAAGTAGATTTTTTTTCTGAAAACTACCTACTAGGCAAATGTCTGCTTCACTTTTATTTTTACTCTTGACTATATATCCACTTCAAATTCAGAATGCTTTTCTTTCAACTTACTTTCCCTTAAGGTGTTCTAAGGTGTGAATATGTAATCAGTGCCAGTAATTATAAAGAACATTCTTTTCACAGAATTTTTGTGAAGAAACAGCACAATTGTTCTTCCAAAAGTGCAAGTATTAAATGCATACAACACCATTAACTTGATTTTACTCAGTTATTTCTTCCCAAACCTGTCACATTTCCAATAAACAAGAAGTGCTTAAGTGCTGATGAGTTGTTTTCTTTTACTGAGAAGGAAAACAAAACAAAGCAAAACCCAGAGCTACTATATACAAGTCCCAACACAAAAGCAGTTCCTGAATTGGGTTGAATATTTCAAACATAATAAAGTGATTGAATGCTTACTGTTTGCAGCTGTAAATGGCTACTACAGAATCTATAGAAGTTGCTTTTACTTTAGAGAAGTAACCTCAGAGAAATTTGCAAAAGGATCTTGAAGTGCCAGTTCACATAAGATACCTGGTACAAGGAGGATTGACTTTCTCCAGATTATTCTGCACATGACTCCATGGTATCTAAATCCTCTTTTTGCATTCTCACATATTTGGAAACATTTTTTTTTTTTTATGGTTGACTACAATAGAACACAATCTCAGACATCTGGATTACTGAAAACTTGGAAAGTATATTTTTCAGTCTCTGGAATATCCTCTCTGAAATTTATCTTTCTGGGCTTTACTTCTGCAACAAAGTTTTTCAGGGAAAGATGTATGTTTACAAGTTGTCTCATTCTGTCTGTTTAAAAGTAAGGTTGGTGGTTATCTACTTTTCTTTAAATACATAAATAATTTCTTTTAATAAATAAAAGCATCTCTTTTTTTTTTTTTTTTTCAAAGTAGATTACAGAGTCATTGGCTAAGCCCAGAAACCCTTGACCAAATAATGAAAAAAAAATAAATTAAGAATCAAAATGCATCAGAAAAGCAAAATGAACACACTTTTCCAATTAATATATTCCTGACAGAAATTATGAAACAAGTTTTCATTTATGGACATTAATCTTACCTATATTTTCTTCTAATTTTATCTACAAAAACTAATACCTATTTTTTCTTACAGAGAAATGATGTTTTTCTATATGCATATTAAAGCTCTTTTACTTAGCCAGTGTCATTTAAGTAACTGATATTATTATCTTTTTATTTCCTGACAAAATTTCTTGAAAGCCTTCTTTTCTCTAATTTATAACATACTTCACAAAAAACATTACCTATTTATTTATGAACTTGCTGATCCTCTCATATTTTGCAGAACAGAGACTTTTATCTTTGTTTTTTTTGGTGACATTTTCATCTTTTCATAACAGTCAAATAATTTTTTTACTATATATCACCATGGTCCTTGATCTGTGGGGTTTTCTGAAATGCCAATCCATCACTTTGGGGAGAGCATGACAACTTATTCCAACATCACAATTTAAAAATCATTAGGAAAAGTCATCAAATTACTTGTATATTTTAAATGAGCAAGCTTAATATGTCTGAAATTTTGGACTAACTTTCCTGTTAGGTGACATTGTTCTTAATTTCAAACTATACTACAAGTCATCTGGGGCCAATGAAAGCCTTTTATTTGACTTTAACATGTCTAGGATGAGGATTTGAAAGAAGAAAATAAGGTACATAACAGTTAAGTTAAAATTTCTCAGAGATATTTTGCAAATGTAAAAATGCATGAGAGAAAAATAAGGGAAGAAAATTGTTCCCTTATGGTAGTGAGAAAACCATTGACATTTGCATGCTTCCTTGTGCACTCTCTAATATTGCCATGACAGTTTCAGTATTCAGTTACATAAGGTTTTTGCTTTCATATAAGAATTTCAATGCCTTTATAAAAGAGTGTGCTGGCCATTCAGCACTGAGAAGTAGCTCATCCATATAACTGGAAACTTCAAGCAGTTTTATTAAGGAATATGTTCTTACTGAGGAAGACCAATGCACTAGAGTTAAACCCAACTCCTAAGACTTAGGAAACAAATTTTCCTTGGCTCTCTGCTGTCCCTTCAAGTGTAACTACATAGAACTTCCTATGCATACATAAAAGATGATCATGCTGAGACAAACTAAAGATTTATCTGGCCCAGCAACCTGTCTGTGAAGTGGCCAGCAAAAAAGGCTTAGGGAAAGACTATTCGAAATTGGCAAATATGGATTCTCGGGTTCTGGGAGCTAGAGGTTTAAAAAGTGTATTTAATCTCCCTTTTTTCTCAATTCTGTCTTCTAAAACCTTACATGAAAATTGAGATTATTTTTCCTGTTATAAACTTATTGCATGATAAAACAGTGAGGTCCTGATGCGTACAACCAGTCGATTTCAATACTAGTGTGCAGATATTAGCATTTGGAAATATTCATGAAGGTGTTTGTATGTGGAAACTTGGGCCAACTCCCCACTGGAAACCAGGACCTAGAAGTGTGTTGCTGAGTGACTGCTCATTTATAGGCACAGGTATACATGAAAAAGAGAAGATTTATTGGCAGTCTCATTATGTCCCTGTCACACAGAAACTGACTGAAATGGCGATGATTCCTAGAGAAGTGACAGAAACACTCATGGCTATTTTTTTACTAAATATATGGGTGTTACTCCAATTATGTTAGTGAGAATTATGTGTGCATATTGAGAAGGAAATAAATCTGCTTACAAAGTACTGAAAGTGCGCAGGTGTTTCCACTTTTATTTTTTTCCTCATTAAACTGTTCATTTGTAATTTCCTCATGTATTCATATCCCCTAGAACTTTCAGCTGAACATTTTTTGCACACTAAATCCTCACAAACGTTTATAAAAACTTGATTCTCTGGTAAATAGTGTGTATTCCTTCAGTAAAAAAAAGAAAATGCAAAGACAAAAATGTGGAACAATTTAAAGAACAAATTATGGATTTTAGTAATCTCAGTGTTACAATCTGCACCATTTTATGGCAAAGTATCCTCCGTGTATATAGACTATCTAATTTCTTTCCTCTGACAGAATAAGATCTAGAAACTGAAATGTGACTCTAGTCTGTTAATAATTTAGTCAGAATATTTGGTGTTGCTCAGCCTTCATTTGAACCCTGAAATTTAGTCTCAATTTTTCAGATTATTTCTGCATGACATTTTTAGTGACCTGAACCTTCCAACCCTTCTGTGTGATGAAAACACATTCATACCATCTCATATTCTTTCCTGTCATCTAGAGGAAATATGGAAGAGGGTCTATCTAGTTTATTTTAAAAGACTGTGTCCTTCATAAATATAACCTTTTCCTGTTTATATCTAACTAAAATTCTGAAAAGATAATTTTGTTAATTCAAAGATTTCCAAATACTGTAGTCTTACCAGTGGGGGGACATGACTTGTTTCAATGTGGTTTGCAGAAGAAATCTGCCTCTTGGTACCAGGTGCTAAGTATTGTGTCAAATGACTCCACCTAGAGAGTTACTTCTGACCCATGGTCGTCTGCAAGGGCTGCTGCTATGCAGTGGCAGCATGAACGCAGCTGGCTCCCTGGCCTGAGGCACGTGCAGTGCCTCCTGCAGGAATCTGACAGTGTCAGTGCGAGCAGACTGTAGAGCAAGAATGAAGGAGATGATGTGTACTAGGTGAGAGGATGGAGTTATGACCCAGTGTGGTATACTCAGAAACATGCTCGACCACAAGAAGGGAGAATGAGATGTGCCAAGAAGTGCCTGCTCTGCTCAGAACACAGACTTTCTGAGACTCTTCTATCAGGTACTATTGGTCTCCTCTGCAACTTTCTCTGCCAATGGTACCAGTTTATCTGAAATGAAGTAACAATTGTTCTAACCTGCCAAATGTGATATTGGCTTTTTTATGACTATCTCAGGCAGCAGATGTGCAGAAGCTTCTTGTCTTAATTTAAAAAAAAAACCCTTCAAAGCCTCTCATCTTTCTTCAGTATTAGATAATTATTAGATTATTATCTAACAGAAATAATTAGATAATTATTTGAAGGCTTCTGACCTTCCAAATGTTGCATGCTGACTGAATTTTCAGACAAGTGTGCTGATAGTCAGTCCTCAGCAATGCAAGCATATTTTGCACTTCACACTTTTGCCCATGTTTGAGTTAACAGGAAAAATGTCACATCATAAGTCTTAGGCATATGGCAGAATTCCCATCTCTTTCTGTTCAAATCAAGCTTGAAAGTTCTGCTTAAAGATATGATTTCTTATGAGCAGAAATTTTAATCTATTTGCATTCAAGGTGAGGCAGTTGATCACTTTAGACCTTTAATTGTTAATTTAACAACACTTTAGTGAGACATAAGTTTTTAAGCATAATTTGTCAGGGGTAAAATATTAATATTCATGTGAAAATCTTGTTCTAGAAATTTGTTTATGTTAGCTTATGACACTAATATTGCATTTAAAAAGAAGTAAAATCTGATATGACAGTAAGATTTTATATAAAATATTATATATCTTATAGCAGAATCTCATACTAGGCTTACACATTCAAAGCATGTACTACATTTTTTCACATTTCTACTAAATTAATAAATATTTTAAATACTTTTTCACACCAGAAAAGCATTCTGTTGTATTGCTGTACTGTTTACTGAGTATTGTGCATCCTCTGCAAACTGTTAAATAGGTAAGTGGCAAAAATCCTTTTTCAAGAAACATAATGTTACCATAGCACTGAATCTTGGAGTATCAGCATTAGATTTATAACTTAAGGAATGGAGAACAATTTGTATTGCTATTATCATAAAACACAGCTTATTTTAGAGTAAACAACTGGTTCTTAGATAATCCTTACACACAACAATTGTAATCTACATTAGTATTTATTATATTCCATTATTTCAAAATTTATCTAGTTTGTAATAAAACTTACCTTGCTAATCTGTTCTGGGAAAAAAATAAAGACTAGAACAATTTAAAAAAATTACAGAAAATTCCTTTAACCTAGGCTGTTGATTTTCTATCAAAGCCAACAATATCTTTATGCCATTTTGTTGTATTACTTTCACTGATAGGATGGTGAAATTAGAACATGCTGAAGAATATTAGTGGACAATTGCAGCCAATTATCTAGAAAAGCAAAATAGACCAATGCTAAAACAAACAAATAGTTTTATGATTTCAGCCTATATCCTTATTTCAGTGACATTTATACCCTTCCTCCATATTCCATATTTGTACAACCAAAAGATGGCAGTGCTTCATCAACAATTCCCACAAAGTTTAAGTTTATCCTTAGGTCATCATTTACAATACAGGAAAGCTTTAAGAATTTGCACGGTTTTACAAGATATCCAGTCTCTCCCTCTAATCAAATTTCAAAGGGAATAAAAAGAGTTCCAATTTGTTTTTAAGGTGTTTTAGTTTTCTGATGTCTTACAAAGCTAACTTGATTAATGTTCTCTGTCTTACTTACCAAAGAAGATTTTTGTAGAATACTTAGTAAATATGAATAATTTAAATCAGTTTCTCCTATTCTAAGACCCTATAAATTTAGGTAACTCTTTATCTGGCAGTAACTCATCTTCTTAGGTCTATAATCTTTCCTCAAACTCATGATGTTAAAACTGATGCCAAATCCCTAACTATTTTAAATAGATATCAAAGACGATACTTTAAAACTTTGAACCCAGCAATGAAATTTTAGGAGATTTTTCTCTCAATTTAAAACACAGGAGCCAATGTTTGGGGTTTTTTTTCATAAAAATCATATCTCATGTTCATGTTTCTGCCTATTCTTTTTCCATATCTCATTTCCTCGGAACATTTTTTTTCTTTCAAAAAGGTTTTCACAACAGCTCTGTATCAAATATTTTTGCAGCATCTCTGCTAGTGTTGCTCAGCATGTCTGTGTCATAAGCATAAAGCAGATCTATACTGTTTACCATGACCCTAGATTTGCTTTATTTTTATAATGCTTCTCAGAGATACATTCTATTTCATGTAAAACGCCTTCCTGTAAATAAGAAAATAATAACATACCAACTGATATACTTACAAATTAATGAAGAGTCATGTTAGAATTTATGAAATTATTATCTTTTAATTCATTTATCAGAAAAGAATTATATCTACCTTTGTTCAATAATGTTTCCTGATCTGACAGTTTGGTTAAAAAGTTAATTAAGCCCTGTGTGCTTCATTTATCCTTTCTTAAAATGAGGATACAGATTCTAATATTTCATAAATAATTTTTGAATTATACTGAAAAGTTTTATATAAATATACACACATAGACATAGATAGAAAGACATGAAAATGCCAGGATCACAGAATCATAGAGTTTGGGTGGGTTTGGAAGAGACCTGAAAGGTTATCTAGTTCCAACCCCCCTGCCACAGGCAGAGACACCTGTCGCTAGAAGGAGCTATGTGTTATGTACAGTGTTTTATATATTTCAACATCAGTAACATATTTGTTGTGCTCTCAAGTCTAAATTTTAGAAACAGAATAATCTAGACTGATATTTGTCATCTGTTAATATCCTTAGGAAAGATGTATAAACACAAAATTAATAGACTTCTTATCCTTTAAAGATGAAAGTGTTGGGTTTTCTGAAACTGATAGCCCAGAAATGCTCAATGAACTGAATATCAGAACATTATGTACCTATTCCTTACTATAAATTCAATTTCTTGAATAGAAACACATTTTTTGCTAATGTGACTTAATGCATGAGGGGATAAATGTAGTGCCTTGAGATATATATAATGCAGTTTCCAAAAAGTACTAAAATAGTATTTTTGAATAAAAATTAGTTTTCTGCCAGCTCACCTGCTAATTTCTGGCAACTCACTGGGTTGGCTATCACAGAAAAGCAGCTTTAGGTTATGTTGATTGTATATCAGCATTTATATTTGCTCATCAGTCTATATTTACTGAAATGTCTGCTTTTCATGATGCAAATCCCTGGGCTTTTTGCCTCTTGTGCTTTTAACAGGTGTATGCACATCTAATTTCATTTAAACAAAACTTTGTCTATTCAGAGCAAAGTAGCTTGTTTGCAAGTAGAGCTTGTCACTAGACATTCTGCATTTTTAATGTGAAAAGTTTTTTCCATCAGATGGTGATAACCTGGGGAAAAAAATATTTCTATTAACAGTCATCTGAGGGGAAAAGCAATTTAAAAAAAAGAGTAAGGATAGACTTGCAATCATGAGAAATTGAAGGAGCAAAAATGCCTTTTTCTTCAAGACCAGGTACTTAAAATGTTGCAGACTAATTGAAAAGTTATTTTTTAGCCTGGGAAAATTTCAGTCCATGCTCTCCTTCACCATATATCTGCTGTAGATAAGATGCAAACCAAGCTGCTCAAGTCTACTTTGGTGACTTAAAATCTCTTTTAACAATGCTTCCCACTTGAAGGAGCCTTAGAACTCTAGATAGATTTTGGAATCTAACACTATAGAAATAAAATTCTTCATGATTAAAAGACATAATTTTGCAGTTTGTGATGGCAGCAGATTCCTCCTACACTAATTATTTTACCTCTTAACCTGTACATGGTCTATGCCATTTTTTCCCTGAGTAGGTTTTTTCTTAAGATAATGATATTTGGTAACTCTCAAGACTTCTTATCCTGAATTAGGTGAATGCCAAAAAAGTCTAGATATCTGTGAGCCCACAGTTTTGCAATCAAAATTTGGCTATTTTGGATGTCACCTGGATAATGTCAGCATTTAGACATAACTGGAACACAAATTTAGCCTACATAATAAAACATTACAAAGCATATTAAGAAATCTTACATTGAGATGAAAATTACTATTTACAAGCTAAGGACTAGGTTTGTGTTAAACATAGGACAACAAGCATATAACGATGTACCATATGGTAAGGGTTTGCATTTTTATTTTATATTTGGACAGGCATGCAAGGATACCTTCAGAGAAAAATGATACATATCTCATCTCCTTGATACTGTTTATGTGTAAAAATCAACTCTTGTTCAAATTCCCACTGTCTCACACCTCAGCACGTCATACTGTATTTTTGCTCTGGTAAATGTAAACTCTTGGGATATTTTCATGTAAAATATCCTTTGTCATGGTCTCTGCATTCACCATTTCCTCTTTTCCCATGGTTTTTGTTCTGTTAGACCAAACACAACCTGATTACCTTGTATTACCCTGGCTTCATGACTTATCCTACTAAGCCTTTTCACTCATCAGTGCTACTTTCAGTATGCTCCTTGTGGCAATCTCTATTAGAGAGGCTGAATTTTCTGTCAAGCATCTCCATGCTTTGGCTCACAGATGACAATAGTAAACTGATACATTGTAAATAAAAGTAGCACAAGTGAAAGTTAATGACAGTAATAATATTATTTATATCTTTTCACTTGTTGTGAAAGATATTGCTAAAAAGTTATGTGCAATAAGCTATCATCAGTGCACAGGAGGTTTTGCTGTAATCCATGGGATCAGGGTGAAATAGTTTTTCAGAAGATGTAAAAATGGGTTTTTTTACCTAAACAATTATTTTTAGAGTTATTACTCTAAGTGTAGTGGAAAGATCTAGGCTATGTAAATACAAACGTCGTCTACATTCCAGGAAGCAGAGCTCAGAAGTATCCAGGCTAATACTGTGCAAAGCCAATTTGACATGGTAGAGTTTGTGAGCCTGGGACCTGTTTGATTGTGCCTAAACAATTTTTGGACTTCAGTTGATTCTAGAGAAAAAATAGCTTCTTTAACACAATGCTACAAATCAGTTACTAAGTCCCCTGGTTTCAACCTAGGTTCATTGTGTTTAGCCATTTACATTATGACATGAGTATTTCTCCAAATTCCTGTGGATAGGTAATAAACTGCTGATTCTATATTGACCTTCTGGTTTTAGTGCACTGTAGTAACAATTTTTTTCCACCTTCAATTTTTGTTTCTTATGTAAGATTTTGAGAGTGGCAGATCATATATGGGCCCTTTAACATTTTTGTACTTGTTTGCTTGTTCAGGGAAATAGATTTAATATAAGTAGATGAAGGTGTAAGTCAATATTACTAAGAATTACTGAATTGTTATGGAAACAAACCTCATCAGAACACTGTAAATAAAGGAGAGTTAAGCATGATAAATCCAGCTTAAAGACATCAAACCATGTCTTTTTTGTGCTTCCATCTTGGTAATGTGACAGTGGAGAATCTAAATCAGCTGACTTAGAGCATCTTGGAATAACCACAAGTATGTCTTACCAAACTGCACCACCTGTCCACTGCATCACTTACTGTCCTCCATCAAGATTAGATGTTATCACTATGATATTTAGTAGCTTTTGCTATTTAGTCTTACTTTTTAATCTCTTCCTTTTCTTTTTTTCCTACTCTGCACAAATCAGCATTGATGCTCCAGCTGTGAGAATAATCCTATCTACCATATAATGTTATGATTATAGTCTGTGCTCTGAACTATCAGTCAGTTTATCAAGAACATTATAAGCATTAAATAGAGATGTTTAATATATTTTTTGGAGACTTTCAACTTTCCTGTTATATCTATTCTTGAGACAATGAGAAATTCTTGTCTGAGAACCAGAATAGAAATATTTTGAAATATCTCATTTTTAAAAAATTTAAAGTCAAGGAAGATGAAATAAGAATAGCTATACTACTAAGCTTAGAAGCAAATTTTAATTGAGGATCCTTTTCAATATATCTTCAGTTTTAATTAATTTAATAGTTTGAATTCCATTGCTACAAAATTTTCTCATTCTTAGATTGGTCCTTTCTAGGACAAAAAGAAGAAAAAAAATATTAAATGTTGATATGCTTGGCATTTGGTTTGAGTTTTGTTTCAAGTTGTTTTCATTCACCTGTATCAGTGACTGAGCTAAATTAAAGTGACTTTACTAAGGGATTACCTGTATAATCTCTATGAAAAGTTACCCATTCTCACTCACACACTGGAATTTAAATCTTTCTTTCAATTTAATTTTACTTGAGCTTTCAGACAGGTATTGTTGTTTAAATACTTTAAAGCCATGACCCCATTGCTAAGGGATATTCTGGAAGTAGAAAGAAATAAAACTATTCTCTTTATTGGCCCTTATTTTAGGAAATAGCCACACCAAACAAGGCCCAGGCACTGGTAATATCTTTAGTAAACACATCTGTTGTCCAGTTACATATACTCTTTCAAGAGGAAACCTATAGCTTTCAAACAAGCTAAAGCACTTTTATATGACATAATTTTTAGGCTGACTGTCCACAGATGGCAGAGGTCAGATTCTTTCCTGAAGTTGGTATTTTAAATCAATAGAGTTATACCAGTAAATGTATAAGGTGTATGATTAAGTCCCAGGATCACAGAATGTTCTGAGTTGGAAGGGACCCACAAGGATCATTGACTCCAACTCTTAAGTGAGTGGCCCGTGCAGGGATTGAACCTGGGCTTTAGCAACATCGTATAACCAACTGAGTTTATCACAAGTCCTTATATTACTTTAGTACTGTTAAATACATTATTAAATAAATTACATAAGTGTTCTCCTGAAAATAACCTTTTAAATATTGTAGCTATAAATAATATCAGGAACCAATTAAGTTGTGTATTCATTAGTGTTATCTTAAGATGGTTCATATCAACAGAAAGTACACTGTTACATCCAGGAACACAAAAAATTGCACATGCACAGTTAAATAGCTCTTTCATGTACCTTTGCTTATTGGTGCAGTCTTTTATAAACACTCATTTTAGAACCTATTCCAATCCACAGCATATGTATTATCACTATTTCAGCATTAGTGATGGGGATTCTGATATGGGTTTTCACAGATTTGGGGAATTTTTGCTGACTTCTTTCTGTTCAGTTAAGGACATACACTAAAAAAAAATCAACTAATAATCTTCTATACATGAATTAAAGGTAAATAAAAGTAAATGTGATACAAATTAGATAACCATATGTAGATTTGCTATTCTAAGCATTTAGGGTCAGAGTGTGTTGTTTTGTTGGGCTTTTTTTGTTACAGTGAGGGTTTCTATTAAAAACTATCAACTCCTCTAAATATATACTACTTAGTAGGTTTTTATAATTAAGATTTAATTATAGATTCACAGAGCATGTGAAAAAGTAACTCTATGAGTCATCTCTTAAATTTCTGTAAATCATTTTACTCCCATTTAGTAAACTCAAGATCTGATTTTAAAAATACAACATGGAAATATGGTTCATCCTAGACATGACCAGAAAACTCAATTATTTTTTCAGAAAAAATTTGTGCTCTTTTCACTTTGTCAGATGGCTGTACTGAAGAGAAATGGTATAAGGCATAGTGACATCTGAGAAATTCTAAGTAGCCAGGGATTTACTAATCCTCTTTTAAGCGTACTGAAAAAAGTGGAAAAGGGAAATGAAAATGAAGAATAGCATGTTTATGCACATCCAGCTCTGCCTCTCTAGATAGAAGTGTGAAGTGAGGATTGCTTAAATGGGATGGAAGAAGGTGATGAAAAGCAGCATGAAATATATCCACCATGTGACCAAGGCAAAACATATTATAGAGCTAAAATAGAAAGTCTTAAACAGTAAATATTTCCCAAAACCTAAAAAGAATTTGCCAAAAATCTTGATGGGCCAAAAAAGAGCCACTGAGGCATATTAAAATTTACTATATTTTCTTTGATATGTCATCTGTGTTACCTGTCTCCAAACACTCAATGTTTTTAAGGAAAAGACTAGTGAGTCTTCTCTAACCTCACAGGTTCCTTTCTGTTTCTCCTCATCGATATGTTAACTGTTTTTCTGTTCTATTTTCCCCTGTAATTTCCCAGTTCCGTTTGAAATTTTACCTTTCTGGATGAGTGAATCTCAAACAAAACAAAAGACAAAAAAAAAACCCAAAACCAAAAAAATTAAACCAACTTAATTTCTCTTATCCAATTCAAAAAAAGCAGAACTAAGTTTTGCTGAGAGTTAACTTAGCAAGATCTAAATTGTAGTGCAGTGGGATGGCTCCCTGGGGACAGCGGGGCTATGAGCGTGGGGATTCCCCCAGGCTGGCAGCCAGGGCCGGTCCCACACCCCTGCAGGAAGCAATATACATGTACCTAAATACACAAGAAAAAAATCAATCACATTGAAAGTTATTTTTTCAATTTCTTAATAAAGGTGACAACTCAGAACATAAAAACTGCCTGTGTACAGTGAGATATTGTCATGTTTAGTAAAAATATTCTCAAAACTTTATTGGAACAGTTGTTATCTTTTCTTCAGGGAGCTAATATACCTGTATTTCAGTAGATAGATGAAGTGAAATCTCTAAACAATGTCTTTTGCATTTTTTTTTTTTGTGCTGTCAGTAGAAGTACCAGTAAATGAACTTTTACTAATATAAGGAATAGCAGACACTTCTGGTTGAGTGGCATATCTGGATAAAGGCATCTTCTGTCAAAAGTGCACAGCTCTTCTATCGCAAATTACGTGTTATCTTAATGAAGCTTTTAACTAGATCAATTCTTTGGGAAAAGTATGTTTACAGATTAAAAGAATGGGTATTTGCATACAAATATGCTAAATATTTTTGTCCATTCTTCAGACGTTTTACAAAAATTTTGGTGAAAACAAGGAAGATGGCAAAAGAGATAAGAATATCTTTCAGGTTATTTAACACTCTACCACTGAAAATCAAAATTCAGCACCCTTATATTTACTTGCTGTATGGGTAGAATACCTTCAGCTGCATGGACTCAGGAGAAACACATCACACAAACAGGTGAAGTGATGGTGACTGGGCATTTGTGACATTGGAAACAGTGCAGTGCAAATGTTAACAAGCTACTTCAGCCACTCATCATAAGGGCCCTAAACTATTAGTGAATTGAACATCAGTAATTTTCATTCTACAGTGCAAAAGCATATTATATCAATTAAATATATAAAATTTTCTGACATCACAGGTAATCATCATTAACCTTTTTTTATTCTTGCTAATTTCTTATACAACATAAAAATCAAGATTTCTCTCAGTGAAATGTTTTATAGTCAATTTTGTGTTAACCTACTATGTATAACACAGCCATCACTAATTTCTTAGACATAAATCTCCATGTACAAGACTGTCATGCTGTTTCAATTGTTTTTAAAAAGATATCTTGTAATAAGAAATCTTAACTTTCACAGTCACAATATCTTAATAATAATAATTTCAAGTGCCTTGTAGAAAAGTTTTGAAGGCTGAAAAATAACTTCTAAATATAGTGTTCCATCTGTTGGTCTCTTTTGTTTGGCAAGGTGTTGTTTGTTCTGTTTTTAAGATGATAGTCAGTTACAGAAATATTATGTTTCTTCTTTATGAAACAATCCAGACAAAGAATTTTCCTAGTCAGAGGAGCCTGAAATCGAAGAAATTATTCACACAAGAAATATCCATTGAACTTGATGAGGTATTCAAAGCAGGAGTGGGTAGTGGGGTGGAGATGGAAAGGATGTTGCTCTACTCTAGAATTTAGTGCTTTGAAACCAGAGCATAAAGATAAATTTTACTTAATTTTCTCTCTTGAATATTTATTTTTAATTATAAATCCAAGCTGAACCCCAAACGCTAAAAATGTTTAACCAGATTTTAGATGTGAAAGTCTAACTCATGTTCTGACTATAAATGTTATCTGTGTTAAAGTTCTCAACACTGTCTTGAACACAGGAGTCTGGAGAAGCCAGCTATTTTTATATAAACCTACTGGTGGCAAAGTAGTGTTTGTTAAAGACGTCACAGCAGCAGTCAATGTAATAATCTGGAGTACAGTACTCCATATTATGATTCTTTAATTCATCATGATGCAAAATTATTTAATTTCTATTTGAGGGGTTTGCTGTGTGGAGTTCCTAAGTAACAAAAGGCATTTAAACTCAAAATGAAGATTTCTGTCTCAGCATACTGTATCAATCAACACGAGTATGCTAATATTTGCATTTTCTGTGTCTCACAAATGGTTTTGCATTCTGGTCTAGAGGTGAAGTACCTAGAAGCTATGCATTTCAATGTTTGATTTACATATGCCAAAGTCTTTTGAATAAAATATTATCTTCCTTGTAAAGCACACAGATCTATGGCTAAGAGCCGTATAAAAATGTGCAGGAAAAAATGCAGTGTGTTATTATTTTACATGATTCTGCTTCAAATATTCTACTTATATGTACTTGTGCCAACCTTTACTGGACTTTCGAATGTTCAAATAGTGTAAATGAACAACTTAAATGTTCAAATTACATAGACTTTTAAGTAAATTATGTGCAATAAGGTAAACAATAATCACAAGCCTTTGATATATTAATATATAGGTATTGATATATAGGCAGATTTTCTAATAACTGGTATTCTGATATTTTAGTAAGTGTATCATGAAAGCTTATTTTAAGAGTTCTATTAAAATAATGAACTTTTCTTAAGGTGCTTTTAGGGCAGTGGAGAAAACAGGAGAGGAGAGGAAAAGTCTTGAAAAGATGGTAAGACAAATATGTATTTTCATATGTAAACAAATATGTAACTTTCAGGGCTGAATTTTACTACCTGTACCTTCTTTTTTTTTTTTTTTTTTTCAGTTTTACAGCTTTTAAAGCATGAGTTTTGAATGAGACATGTTTTTTCAGCCAATAACATAGCAATAGTTACTAACAAAAATTATAATTTTTCTATGTTCATTTGTGTCTGTGTGATCATAACACAGAATTATAGTATTTTGGCATTTTTTGCCTTATCCAGTTATACTTCAGTTTTGAGTACCCACGAGCACATTGACTAGAAGATTATGGTATGATCAGAGTATTTTTTATGATTCCCTTGTGGGTTTTAATACTATTTTTTACTGATATTAAAAAGTACTGTAGAGCTTAAAAATAATCAAAATACTTATTTCTCTGTTGTGTGGTAGTTTACCTCTTCTAGTTTGTTTTTTTTTTTTTTGCTACCTCATTGAACAACTTTAACACATGCTGGACTGATAATCTTATAAACTGCAAGTCCATCCTGTCATCTGTGTCTCCGATGAGAAGGGATGATCTGGAAGCGGTCCTGGATGTCAGTGAAGTCTACAAATCTGTGATAGCACTGCCAAGGTTGCAAGCAAGGTAAGAAGTTACTGTCACTAAAAGAAAAGATAAAGCACCTAAAAGTGTCCTGTGACCTGGATTGCCCAGTTCATCTCAGCCAAAAAAATAGGAGTGTTCTTTGGTCAGTATCTTTCAGCACCGACACAGTAAGACAAATCTGATCTTGTTTCAGATTTTCATGTTGCAGGTTTTTTTAATTTTGTTTTTTCACCTTTGCATTTCAAAGGTAGTAAACTGCTTCAGTTTCTCATATTTAGAAAGATATGATCCTAGATGTCCTCTGTGTGGTTTGTCACAAATAATAGTTATTATTATTTACACGTGCACCTGTCATGCCAGCCCCCAGCTCTACGCTGAAGTTTTATTGCCACTCTGAGCAACTATTTTTAGATGCACCCGACCTCTCCAACACTTCGAGATATAAGAAATATGTATAGACTATATTCAATTGAACCTATATTTAATGGTTTGGTGGTTTTTATGGCACCCATATGCCTTAGGTACACCTGGGTTCTTACATATTAATGAACTATTAGCCAAAAAACTGAAAACTTCTGTCCATTAAACAACAAACCAAAACAAGACCCAACAAGTTCAGTTATCCAAGAGACAAGAGGCAGTCAGAAGTAAGTTGGGCCAACTTTCTATGCCTGATAATGCTGGTGATTCCCATGATCTTTATGTTATCTTTATGTCATAGTCTAAAACTAATTAGCCTCACCAGTTCTGAGGAAAAGGAGTATTGGTCCCATGGGGACATAACTTTTGTTAAAGATCAGAGAGGATCATAACCCAGGAGTTTATAGACCCAGGGCTAATATACATGTGAAAGACACAGAATGTTGAAGTCATAACGGTCTAAATAACACTGAACATTAAATCGAAACTGAATTATAACATCTTGAGTGAGATCTCTAGTGTTTGACCATTCCCATGTCTCTGTCTCCATTAAAAAGACTGTATCTTTGAAATGTCTTGGCTTAATACAGATGGGAGTAAAGGTTTTTCCACTTTTATTTACAGATATTTGTCAAACAGGAAGATTGATCTCATTCAGGTTTAGTGCTACATTCTGCCAAAATAATTGCATTAAATCTCCAAATTCTATTGTGATACAGATAAAATATGATAATAACAGCAATAATACTAACAATGAATTTTATTTTTTTTATGCACAGAAATAGTCATTCTTCCTTGCCTTTAACACATTTCCAAATTCAATGTTCATTGTAAATGTAAAAATCTTCACATATTTACTGCTAGTATCAAAGTCTATTCAGAAATAATTTCAAAATCGAGTAGGTGCCTATGTCAGCCACCTACAGGTTATTTTTCTTTAGATCAACATCCTGATTTCAATCTTTGTTATAGTGATTGCAAAACATATTTTCTTTTGCTTTCAGAGCAATTTTTTTTTTTTTTAAATAAAAGGCAGGCTGGATACTGAATAGGAACAGTTAATTCAATATTTTAAAATGGAAAAAAGAAAGACTTGGGGAGCTACAGGCCAGTCAATCTCACCTCAATGGCCACCAAGATCATGGAGCAGATCCTCCTGGAAACTGTGCTAAGAGACATGGAAAATAAGGAAGTGATTGGTGACAGTCAAAGCAACTTCAATAAGGGCAAGTTGTGCCTCACACGTTGTGGCCTTCTGCAATGGGATTACACCATTGGTGGTTAAGGGAAGAGCAACCAATGTTATCTACCTGGACTTGTGCAAAGCATTTGACAAAATTCTGCATGACATCCATGTCCTTAAACTCAAGTGACATAGCTTTCATGCATAGATGATTTGGTAGATAAGAAATTGGCTGGATGATTGAGTTGTGGTCAATGGAGACGAGTGGCATTCCTCAGGGGTTGGGATTGGGACCAGTGCTGCTTAACATCTTAGTCAGCAACATGGACTGTGGGATTGAGTGCACCCTCAGCAAGTTTGCCAACACCAAACTGCGGTGCAGTCAACGTGCTGAAGGGAAAGGATGACATCCAAAGGGACCGTGACAGGCTTGGGAAAGTGAGTCTGTGCAAACCTCATGAAGTTCAACAAGGCCAAGTGCAAGGTCCTGCAGCTGGGCCAGGGCAACCCCAAGCACACATATAAGTCTGGTAGAGAAGAGATTGAGAGCAGCCTTGAGGATAAGGACTTGGGGGTTGACATGGCATGGCAATGTGAGCTTGTCCCTTTCAACCCAAGTTATTATGTAATTCTATGACAATACCAGTAAGTGTAGAATACAATTTTTCTACCATGTTTCCAATGCCAATGGGAAAAAAAGTATATTGGAATTTGCTTTATTTAATCTTACATATTATTTCTTCCTTCACTCTTCATCTACTTTAAGAATATACTGATGATGCAGATTTAGGAACTTTTCCACATTTTCTCCCTATGCTACCTTACCAATCAGTTACTGGAGTGGATAAAAATTTTATTCTCTGGGATTGATGAGGACAGGAGTAATTTGGTCACTGAAACTCTTCTTTTTTATTCATGCTTTTTCATTCTCCTTATCTTACTTATTAAGAATGATTTTGACAAAAGAGATAATGAATCCATCCCTGCTGCATTATTAATTTTGAATTAGATATTAAGCAACAGTTCTTCTGAAGGAAGAAGAAGATATAATTCTTACTAGTGGACGAAATTAATTCTTATTATGTATATATTTAAAAATAGATGGACTTTATCAGCTCCAGTATTGATATGATATACTTACACATGCTCACATGTATATGTCTCCTACTGCTAGAGAAACCTTTAGGTAATAATCTGGCTTCAGCAGTTTCCATCAAATTTTCTGCCTCCTAGCTCTGGATTTCATCAGCCTAGAAATTCAGTTTAATGATCTTTTATTACCAACTTTTGGTGCCCCAAACATTTGATGTAAGTTAGAGTCAATCTAATAAAGATCAATAACCAAAGCTGGGTAAAAGATACGTTTTCAAATACGGTCTCCCTTAGGAGCTGCTTTTGGCTATAGGGAGCCACTAGTTCTTAGAATAATTTTTCTAAGCCTTTCACTTTTTAAGGTGTTTATTAATTTATTTAACAACAGCAAGATGTGACTGCAGTATGCATAGTCCACCTCAAAGCAAATTACTGGAAGTTTTATTAGATAAATTTATGACTTTCTCACAGATATGACTGATAAATGGATCGTCTCTTCAAAAAGAAGTAACTTCAAAAGCTGAAAAGAATAGCGGATGAAAAAAGGGTCATTTCATTTGACTTCTCTCAGCAGAAAAACAACCTGTAATGTTTGCTTGAAGCAGTTCAGTACAATTACCTTTGAAACACAGAACAAGAATATAAATGCATAAATTAGCTTCTTTACTACCCCCAAGCCCCTTCACTCCAATTTAAAGATTTTAAAAGGTGTTTAAAATGTGCAAGAACAAAATTTTTCATATTTATAGGCCGGCACTATTCTCCTAGAATTCAAAATGTGATGGCTAAGATCACCTGGGAGTAGAGTTTTCCCCCTTAGTGGTGATGGAGATGTACACTAGCAATTGTTTGTGTGGACCACAGAGTTTACCCTTAGGATAACACAGAGGAGGCGTGTGTGACAAGTGCTAACATCTCACTTGGTTATGTGACACTCAGATGTGCAGAGAATTCTGAGCCCCTTCTGTAAGTGCCATGTAATTTTCATACCTGCTCCCCTTACCTCCAAACTTTTCCTCATATTTCTCCCATTCAGTTAGAAGTTGCCTTCCCCAGTGCATTTCTTTTGCAGCTCTTCAAAGAAGAGACAGTTTTGTCACAAACAAGATGTGCCTCTGCTCCTTTGAAGACCCTCAACTGTTTGTTTATTCCTTAATAACACTGACAGCAACAAAAAAATTCCAACTCAATATTTTTCATATCATTAAAGTCAATGGGACTACATGTGAATGTTTATTAGGTTACTACTTTGCAGCCTAAACAACTGCACTTCACTTTTTTTGGTGGTTTTTTGAGTCTGTTTGTTTGTTTGTTGGGATTTTTTTGTGGGGGGAGTGATATTATGGTTTTTCTTTTGAATTTTCTGTGGTTTTTTGTATGTTTGTTTCTTTCTTTTGTAGTTTTGTTTTTTTTTTTCTTTTTCCCAGAAATGGCAAATCATTGCTTCTAAGGATATTGATAGCATGAAACTTCTGCAGGGCCAGAACTCCAGACTCAGGGAGTTAGGATGGGGCTTTCTGTATCATGAAACTGAACTGATTTAGTGCACCATCCTTAATAGAAGATACCTGTAAAGCTTAGTGGATTTCTTGCTTCCATATCAAAAAAGGACATCTTTAGACTTCTCTGTTAGCTCTAAGTGATTTTCCTCTTTTTACTTCTTCTTACTTGGAGTGCTAAGAAGACACTATTGAATGAACTACTAAATGTTCTTTATTACTAATTCCTTGTGGAGATAGAAGTAGATACTTTCCCTTTCTTTTGTGTAACCGGCTTATAGTTTAGATCTCACAAATCTTAGGATTATGTAGGGATACTAAGGACCATTAAGCTGAATTAAACCAGCCCAGGTTTAACTTCTTGCAAGTGGTGGTAAAACAGCACGATCCCTTTATTTATGTTTGCTGCTAGAATACATTCAGCTGAAGAAAATGGGAAAATTTTGAAATGTATACCAAAATAAGTTCATTTCCCCACATTATTCTGTAGTTAATCCATGTTATAGGTTGGTTTGTTTGTCTTCTCAGAATAAACAGAGTAAGGAGAGAAAAAAACTATTGCCCAAAAGGAAGGATTTTCAGTTTACAGTTTTGCATTACCAACCCTGAGCTTTTCTCTGATAATTTAAGTTAGATCAAGGTATACAAGACTGGGCTGCCACAATCTCATAAATCATCTCTCATTTAAATTAACAACTAGGGTTTTTTTCTTATATAATTAATGTTTTATAATCAAATAAGTTTTACAGTTGATGGGTTTAAATGAGTAACATAGCAGCTATGGCACATTATTTTCAGCACAGAAACACAACAAAATTATAATTCAAGACTGACTGTAAGTAGTTATTCCATTAATGACTTTAAAAACAGATAGTGGTTAACAAATTGTATACTACATAAAAAGAAGATACATTACTTTTAAAAATGGTCACTATGCAGTTCTGAAAAGCTGATAATTCATGTTGGATTTATTTCATTAATATTCAAACAATTCTCTGAAAGCCATAAGCTAATAGCCCAAACCCACAAGATAATATACGTATTGTGCAACTTGTCATGATCCAGATGTATACCACATAAATTAAACTCACACATTATAGAAATTTTTTTTGGGTGGTTATGCAGTACAGCTACTGCTTAAAGAAAAAATAGAAGATTCTCTTGTTGCTTCAGAAATTAATCCTGGTCACTTCTAATTACTGTAACAGAGTTTTTAATTTTCTGACTTCTGTTACTGCCGCCCTTCACTTGGTCCAGACAGTCTCTATCTGGGAAATACTTTATTCTCTCTTTTGTCAGCTGTCATTGGCTGATGTACCCAATTTCTCACTGTGCATTTTTTAGTGTCTTTAGTTAGGAAAACCTTGTTGGCATTTACGAAGTCATCCTGCCCTCAAGATGGTTTAGAATTTAGTAAAAATAAGTGTCCATTCACAGCAGCAAATGCAAATCGCTATGTTGTTTGCTTGTTTTAATAAAACTTACAGCTGAAGAAATAAAAGTAAAGTAGTATTAAGACAGAATTGTCAAAAGTCCCCAATTCCTCTGTCTCTCAGACCACTTTTGTATATTTGACACTGTCATGACAAGATTTTTGTCTTTCTGCATTACTTGTTTCTGAGATTACATCTTAAGTGAGAACTCTTGTATTTTAGCATCTAGGTTTTTATATATTGCTTATGAAGTACTTCAGAAGGTCTGGACAGTTTAAATACTACTGAACTTGATTCCTTCTTTTTTACTAGAAGATATAGAATGGCCACTATTTTTCACTGAAGTATGCATGTCTTAATATCTGTGAAGATGGAATTGTCTCTTTTTTAGTACTAGATATCAATCTTTGAACCTGAGTGACCAATTTATAACTATTTAACTCAAGACAGGGAAAAAAACAGTCTGTCTGTACTTGCTCAGGCACAATTACACACTCTAGTTGTTCGACCATTTGCAGCTGAGGGCTGCATAGTTCAGTTAATATTGTTAGCTGTGACACTAATATAAGCATTTGGAGAAATGTTTTGTTCAGCTCTTCTGGCTGGAAACTAATCCCTTTCCTTATAGGACTGTTTTCAAGCAACTCAGCTATCTTTGAACTAAACTGCTACACATGTGCAGAAATGCTGGCATAAGGGAGGGACAAATGTATTCATTGTGACTGGAACAAATATAAATGTTGAAGTAGGACCAAGGGAACTCTGATTAGGTTTGGTTGAGGATGTGAAAGCATATCCTCATAATGTATCTGTCAGTATTAATCACCTCTTTTACTGATTCTTGCCTTCTATGTTAGTTTGTACTTATCCTAAATGTTTAATAAAGAGCTGAGTAAAATACATTTTGGTCACTAATAAGCCTTATTCGATTGTGATTTACACCCCTTAAAGTTGGCAATGTGCTTGCTGTGACTGATCATTTGCCTTTCTCTTAAGGGTACTGCATACAGGACAAAGTAGTTCACTTGTAGAGAAAAATCAAAGCAAAACACTTGCCCTACAAAGATTTTATTAATTTAATTTCAGTCTTTCCTTAATGCAGAATGAATAGACAAAAGCTAAGATAAAATTACAGTCTAGGACTTGCAGCTGAGGACCCAACATAATATTTACTGACAGCTTGATCCTCTACTAGATTTAGTGACTAGAGTTAGAAATTTAGTCATCAGTCTTGTTGACTGGATCATTCTGACAAGTCAGGCTCATCTCTCAAGACTGTAATGTCTGAACAGTTAACTGTGTTGAGACCTTTTTCTGAGTCTTTTATCTTGTTTTAACATATAGATAAAACTTGTCTCAACAGGTGCAATAATTTTTGAGATAATTTTAGGAATAAAAAAAATCAGAAGAACTTAAAAACTTGAAAGTGTACAGGAACAAACTGTTTAAACATCTGCATGATTAAAAATGACTGATTGTCTCTTCAAAATTTTTCCAGGATGAAAAAATGTATTCTCAGGTGGTTTCTAATTCTATTTGTAAATAAGGACAGAAAATGAAGAATTTAAACAAAATTAGATGTGGGATTTTTTGGTTTGAGGTTTTGGGTTTTTTTGGTAAAGAAAGAATACATAAAGAGGGGACAGGATCACAAAGCAACTGAACAAGACAGCAAATATGGTAGGACTGACACTAGAAAGAAATACCAGTAAATTAGCTGAATAGAGAGGCAACAGAGGTCAGGGACCCACGAGAGAGTTCAGATTTTTCTTACTAACTCTGGGCATGTTTCTCACCACCTATTTTTTCAATGTTTAATTTCTGGGAACAAAACTTAGAATAAGGATATACAATTTAGAATTTCCTGTCATTGCTACCAGTTTCCTTAGGGATTCTGAGCAAGACCATCAGCTGTAGGCCTCAGCTCTTATTCTGTAAATCAGGCACTTTTACATAGCACTTCTCACCAGCAGCATCATAAGATATTGTAAGAAGCCTAATAAATATTCCAGAAAGTGTAACTAAATTCAGAAATACCAGCAAAGACATCTGAAATAATTTGGGAGTTTATCAAATAACAAATTTGCATAGTTATTTAGCCAGTTTATGATACTGTCCTCCCCACACATGAACTGTGACTGTTTTCTTTTAGTAAAAATAGTTCAAAACAAGTTCTGTAATTTTTCTACTCATTACAGAAAAGATAGCCAGTCCCCATCTGCAGACTGTGTCTGATTCCTTACTACAATCCATTTGCAATATTTTTAATAAAACTTTGGGGGTTTTATGCCCATTAAAGTCACCAGAGTTTTTTGGGGGGTTTTATTTTGCACTTTTTTTCCCAGAATGGCACCCTAGAGTCAACAGTGCCTGAGAGGTACAACAATCATTCACTGTTGAATACTATTCAACGTATGATTGAAATAATCAGCAAGGTATGAGAAATACATGCAAAAGACAAAGGAAAGTGAATGATTGAAAACAAGAAAATAGTATGAACAGATATAAAGGTCATACCAGAAAAAGAAGCAAGGGTTAGTCAGGAGAAAAATCTGCACAGATTGGGGAATTAGAATAAGTGTAAAAGAATTGATGTGTACTAGTGAGTACAAGCAAAAATGAAATAATCATAATGAAAGGAGGTTTGTGTGTACAGACCAAACATAATCCCATGCTGTAATCCGCTAGATCCCAGACAGGATCTGTATATTCTGTAGTATATTGTATTGTCAGTATATTCTGACAATAACATTTCTGTGTCCATCATTCTGATATTTGAACAGCCAAAGAGAAAAGTCAAGTTCAAACATTCTTGACTCAACAGAAAATTGGGCCTACTATGATTAATCTTCTAATATATTTATATTTAGTTAAAATATGATGTCTGTTTAGCAGGTAGACTAGGAGTTGAGTGAAAAGCTAGAGATACAGTTCAGTTAAACACTGTCATTATGCTGAGTGTTCAATTGTTTTTAAGCTTACTCTTAGTGATCAGTACACACCTTTACTTTGGTATGAATTTACTCTTAACCTGTCCAGTTCATATTAAGACTTTTCATAAGTCAGTCTATTAGCCCAGTTTTTTAATGTGCATTTTATATTTAGATTATGGCTTTTTTTTTTT
>VZTH01016123.1:65620-142114 GCA_013397815.1 Aleadryas rufinucha
TTTTGGGGGTGGGTGGGGAGGAGGGTGGGGTGTTGGGGCAGGACAATGAACCTATAAAAGGTAATTAAAGTACTTTCTCTACAAACCTTGAATTTTCCAGGGCCTATATGTTTGATATTCACAAGCAGAGTAGTGGTCAAGTGTGTAATATTACCCCTTCTTAAGATCAAAACAGTATTCTGTAAAACACATGATGAAGTTTTTTTTGATGAAATATATTCATCAATGTAGGGCTAATATTCAATATCCAGATCAAGCATTTCTGGCCACGAAAGATGACATAATTTATCCTTCACAAGCACTGATTATGAATAATTACATATATATGTGTTAATAGCATAATTCAAATATTGAATATATGTTAATATATGTTAATAGCATAATTAAAATATTAATTTTAACTCATTAGTCCGAACTAGAGAGGGAGATCCTAAAGAAGCTGCAAAAATATCAGCCATTAAACTACTTACTACGAGGAAACTTCTTCCTCCTTATTCTGTCATAACTGACAAATTGTATTTTTAATAAAAGTAAGAGATCTGTGTAGCATTTGTGTCTAAGTTAAGCATAATCTCTGAGTGTCATAAATTTGGAAAAAAAAGAGTGTTGCAAACAGTCAGTTGGAAGAACTCTGTGTCATATTTACGTCCTGGTATGTGCATCTTCTATTTTCACTATTTCTGTAGTTAGCTTATATATTTATTTATTATTGTACCATATTGAAACTGAACTGAATCAGTAGGGGGAGCTTTAAGACCCATGAGCCAAAATTGTGGGTTTTTTCAGCCACTAAAGACCTAATGTGCCTGAGGGCTTCAATGTTAAACATATTGCTCTGCTCAATGAATAGTGGCACAGAGATTTCTACAAATGTGAGTTTGTTTCCAAAGCACTTGTAGGGTGCCTATAATCACCTTGTCCTTTGTAACATTGATTTTTAATATATATGACTAGGCCAGGATATTTTACAACCCAAATGAAAAGCTCCTGGAAGCAAATAGCACAAAGTACTGAAAGACTATAGTTTATGTATCCAGAAATAGAAAATAATTTGTTTAAATAAACTCAAGCTGAGCAGAGTAATTGATGGCTTCTTTACCCCCTGAAGTGCCATGAAATGAGTGTGCCCTTATATAGTAATTAAAATGTGCCAACAACTATTTTATTGTCTCCAATGGAATTGTCAAGCATTGTTCCAAAAACAAACCAGAGGCAAAGCTGCTAAACATGGTATTATCTACCATTGTAATGTGTTGGCTTGTATTAAAAAAGACCAGCTGTCACCTCATACATATGCCTCTATTAATAGTGAGGATCCTGACAATCTCCATTCCTTTCTTATGCTTTAAGTAAAAGGTAGCTTGTGTCTTTTTCTTAAATAAAAAATCTGTTCTGCTATATTATTCTTCTTTACATCTACAAGATGCACAATAGTCAGCATCTTTGTATTCTGTGGACAATGTTTTATTTATTAAAAAGGAAAATTATAGCACAAATTTAAATAAGTGTTCTGGTTCAATCTTGTTTTGAAAAGAAAGGTTTAGGTACCAGAGTAAGGGAAAAAATTGTGTTAGATCACTTAGGTGATAATTCCCTTTCTTTTCTCCTTCCTATGAAATATCAATTATATTTTAATTAGATGTCTGGATTGAAAAATTATTATATTCTTTAAAAAGAGATTCCATTTCCCTGTATTGTTTCCAAGGTAAATTGCTTTGTTTATATTAAGTTTGTATCACAACACCAACAATCCAATTACTGTTATATACTACTGAGGATTTTTGTCACATTTGCTAACCTTAAGCCTACTGCAGTCCAATGGAACATCAACTCTTGCTTGTGATAAGTGACCTATGTCACTGTGTTGTAGCTAAACACAGATAACTACTAAAAAAGGATACTGAAACCCTTGTTACTCCATTTTCACCTGACATATCCTTAGAGTTCTGGGAAGTCAGCAATAAAGTCATGAGAAATCACTTGGAGACAAAATCTGAAATCTATTTTGAGAGTCTGTTAAGTAACTCAAGACACATTGTAAACAGAAGTGAAGCATGACAGTCTAAAAACTGAAGATTTTTCTAATCAAAACCCTATTGATTTGAACACAGCAGAGAGAAGGATGATTTTATCTTAATGTAGTTTAATTATATTGCAGCCTCATTAACTTTTTATAATTATATATATCCAAGCATAATTCAGCCAGTGTGAGGCAAACTTGTCTTAATAAACATTTTTTCAGGAAAGCTAAGTTCACAAATAATTCACCTTTATGCTACCCTGCAGTAATCCTGCCTCATAGAGGCTGAAGACAGGGAATGGGAGGCTGCCCTCCTAACTGCGTGTGCCAAAATTCTTGTCTTGTCTTATTCTTTATTCCCATTTTATTTTAATTGGGATGTACAAATTCTTCTAAAGTATTCAGTAGATGTTCATAAGTTTAAAACAATGTTAAAGTGTAGTCATACATGTGTGGGTCTCACAGTCCCACGTTTATGTCAGTTGTGGGGGAAGAAAGAAGCTTCCCCCATTGCTTTGCATCATTTTGTGTCTGAAATAGCTTGTACTAATCAGGAATGAGGAACTGAAAAGGAATAATCCTGAAAACAAGCCTAATTCAGCAACAGAATATGTCTTTTTCACCCTTTAGAAGAACAGAACAAATACACAAAGCAACTGCAGCTCTGTTATCACAGCTGCCTTTCCCATCTCTGCCTAAACTGATGCATTACAGCTTCCATATAAGACACTTAAAAAAAATGATAAAGAGCTAAATTAAACTATGACAATTGTCATTTTGTTAAATGGCTTTCTGAGATCTGAGCTTTTTCATCTTCCTTTTGTCCTTTCTGTGAGACAGCTTGCTGCAGCATCAAGTCCCAGCTCTTGAAAGCAGCACTAACGTGGCTAGAGCCAGTGTGCCCAGCACATACTGTAGCCTTAGCCCTAGGGTAGCAAAAATCCTCCCTTTGCCTTTTCTTCTGCAATAGACCTCAACACAACCTGTTGTTATATTTCAATTTAATTTTTAATTTCATTTCTGACTGTTGCTCTTAACACTTTTCCAGTTTCAAAAATAACTGAAAAGCAAAACTTTCCTAGTGCTATCTTTTCTTTTTCCACACTACCTTTCCTCTTTGCTACTTTTCTCTCTTTGTCTACATTCCCTTTTTTTTCAAAAGTGCTAGCATTAGTTGTCTAAGAGTTCTTTTTACTGTTTACTGTTCTTGTATCAAGTTTAAGTGGTGGGGAGGAGGCTGTGGGTGTGCTGTGTGCTGCAGGGCAGCCTCTTTGAGGAGAGGCCAGGGATTGCCCTGTGCTGGGAATAGCTGGTTCCAGCCACTTCCAGCCAGCTCCAGCAAAACCACTGCAGGGTGCAGCTGAGCCCCTCAGCTGAGCTGGTGACACCTCTATGAATATGTGTTTAAGAAAGGCCAAAAAATGCCAGAACCGGGGGGGAAGAGATAGACGGAGATGCAGCAGAGGCAACGCCTCAATCAGAGAAGAAGGAGGGGGAAGAGGTGCTCCAGGTGCCTGAGCAGGTAGTCTCTCCAAAGTCCTTGAAGATGACGATAGTACAAGCTACTGCTGCAGTCCAAGGAGGACTATGCTGGAGCAGATATTCATACTCTGGATGGTCCTACTCTGGAACAGGTAGATGTGCCCTGAAGGAAGCTGCAGCCCACTGAGAGCTCACATGCTCTTGCAGGCACTGGAACCTCTGGAGGACCTGTGCTAAAGCAGTCTATTTCTGATGGACTATGGAAAAAACCCACACTGGAGCAGTTTGTGAAGGACTGTATCCCATGGGAAAGAACCCACAATGCAGCAGGCAAAGACTGTGAGAAGGACCAACAGCAGCAGCAAAGATTAATTTTTATGAACTGGCTGCAAACCAAATTCCCCATCCCCCTGCAGCATTTGGGAGGAAGGAGGCAGAAGACACAGGAGGTAAGTTCAGTCTGGGAAGAAGGTGGGGAGGGGGACACGTGTTTTTTGTCTTTTGCTTCTCACCAACCAAGTCCGGTTTTAACTGGCAATAAATTAGACCAATCTCCTCATAGTTTAGTCATTAGCTTGACTCACAATCTTTTTTATCTTCTTTTTCCCCCTGTCCAGTTGAGGAAAAGGAGGGATCACTGGGTGGGCAACTGGCAGCCTGCCAAGGTCAGCCCACTACATACACTGTTGTGATTCTGTATCCAAAAGTGCAGAGGGAAAAAGTATTTGAGAGCCTGACATTCGTACTTCCATTCTGTGTCTAGGAGCGACTGCTATTACAATGCACATTGCTCCAGTTTTCAGGAGCAAAGGTGTAAGCAAGAGCTAGCACCACTGGCAGAAGACTGTTTATGCTATTGCTGTGCTTTTCTCATTTTTTTTATTTCTTTTTTAAGTTTTTTTATGTGTTTGTTATGTGATTTCCAGGAGAACCTGGTCAGACTTCTTCTGACAAAAAAACGTGACTGGTATCACACTTATACCTATTTCTTTATTTGTTTTCTTGTTTTTAATTTAAGCAAATGTTGCATGGCTTAAAATCTCTCATTACTAGAAAAGATAAAGAATTTTCTGATTTTGAAAAAAATTATTTGAAACATTTAGAGCACTAAAAAATGTGAATTTTTGATATACACAGTTATTAAATAACTATTTTTGCCCCCTTCTTTCTTAAAGGAAACGGTTTCCTGAACAGGTGATTGAATTTATTTAAATTAACAAAACATAGAAAGGGAAAAATTGAAAGACAGATTAAAATCTTTTGTTGTGATGAGTGCAACATACAGTCACTAGAAATAAAGTCATTCTAAACAATACACTAGAAACAAGAGTCAAATCCAGAACAGAGCAGAGAAAGCAACAATCCTTGATTATCTGCATTATGAATAAACTAGCCAAAGCTACAGTTAAAGATATCTAGATGATGTGTGCTTCAGTATGTTAGTGAAAATTAATTTCTCTAAGATACAGTAAAATGGAGTCAGCATGGTTGTATGCTGGAATATAGTATTTTTCACTTTTGTTCCTAAAACCAATATAGTTAATGTAATGTCATGCTAAGTCTGATGAACTGTGCTGCACCTGGTGCTGGAGTTGGCACAGTCTGTGCTGGCTTAAACATCATTGTATTTCCCTACATTGTACTTTTTTTCTTTACTAAAGAATTTAAACTACTTCAAGAACAAAGACAGCAGAAAATAAAGTTATGTTTGCATAAAAATGTGCAGGTCAAGTATCTGATTGAGAAAATAATAGCAAAGAAATTAAAATTTATTTTCTTGGAGATAGTAATTGTAAGAATGCATGCAAAATATCCACCTTTTGAGCCAGTTTACCTTCCATTATTATGGCATAAGGTTGAGTCCAGGAATGCATATAGATCCATCTACACTCTGGCTCAAGCCTGATTCAGAAAATCACTTTGACAAAATCCTTGAAACAAAGCAAGGAATCCTGTAATCCCAGGTCTGAAGTTCTCCAGAGTCCTCAGGGTCAGGGTGCAGACTACTTTGCTTTGGATCAGCATGAATGAGTTGTCCTAAGGCGCTCACTGACTTCACAGAATTGTCATTTTTGAATAGTTAGAGGCAATTCTGCATTTTTCTCTTTGTTACTCATCTATTGACAGGATCCTTCAGCCTCAGGAAAAAAAAAATCTCTGTCATCTCAAACTTCTGGACTGTAAAATCGTGACAATAGAAGTAGCAAAAAAAAAAAAAAGAAAAAAGTACAAAGGGCCTACAGTATTTAAAAGATTCTGTAAAGCACTTTTTTATTATTAGTGTTGGATTAACCTTGCCCAGTTGCTGGATGCCCATCCAGGTGCTCTGTCAGTCCCCTTCCTTAACAGCCTGGGGGAGAAAATAAGGTAAAAAGTTTGTGGTTTTGAGAAAGATCACTTACCAATTACCATCATGGACAGAAGAAACTCAGCTTGAGGAAAAGTAGTTTAATTTATTACAATAAAAATGCATTTGGATAGGGAGAAAAAAACATTAAAACAATGCCTTTCTTCCACACCCCTCCTTTATTCCATGATCCATCTTCACTCTTTCATTCCCAATACCACTCCCTCTTCCCCGCAAATGGTGCAGGAAGACGGGGAATAGGAGGTTGCAATCAGTAGATAACAGTTCTTATTTGCCACTCCATTCTCATGCTTTTCTCCTGGTCCCCTATGGGTCCTTTCCATGGCTGTAGTCCTTCAAAACAGCCTGGGCTCTCCATGGGCCAGAGTTCCTTCAACCAACCTGCATCTACTCCCCCACAGTCTGCAGGGAAATACCTTCTCAACCATGGCTGCTTCCAAGGGCTGCAGGGGAATCTCTGCTCTGGTACCTGGAACGCTTCCTTCCCCCTCTGTGCCTCACTATTTCCTCCCCAACACCCAGTTCAAGAAAGATGCAGACAGACTGTAGATGTTCTGGAGAGGGCCAGGATAATGATAAAATTCACACAGAATCACAGAATCAGGCTGGAAGAGACCTTCAAGATCACCGAGTCCAACCCGTGCCCTAACACCACCTCAACTAAACTAAACCATGGCACCGAGTGCCACATCCAATCTTTTTTTAAACACATCCATGGATTGAGGGGGTTATTGTGGCCAAAATGCAGTACTTGGCACTTGGACTTGTTAAGCTTCATCTTATTGGCCTCTGCCCGTCTATCCAACTGTTCCAGGTCTCTTCTGTCCAGGGAGAGAAGGCTCAGGGGAACCTGATCACGGTGTTCCACTACATAAAGGGTGGCTGCAAAGACGACAGAAGCTCTCTGTTCACAAGGACCCACATGGAGAGGGAACAGGTACAAGTTGGACCAGGAGAGATTTCAACTCAAGAAAGACATTTTTTTACAGTGAAAATAATCATTCATTGGAACAACATCCCCAGGGATGTGGTAGAGCCCCCATTGCTTGAGGTTTTAGAGAGAGAATTGGACTGGGTGCTAGATAATCTCATCTAGGCTCTCTTTCCCACAAAAGGGTGGAACAGGTGATCTTTCAAGGTCACCTCCTGGGACATTATATGATGATTGATCTCTATGAAACAAGTGATCACCAGCTGATAGTCCATATATTTCAAAATTTCTCACTATACTCCTCTAATAATTGTGTATTTGGATAGTCACTGTTCTTCTGTGGTAGTCATTTAGTTATCCCCACCAGAATCAACTGAGACTGATCTGTTACATTTACAACTTCTTGATTCAGAAAACTATAAATTAGGTGTTGCATATACTATTTTATTTATTTTACTTTATTTTATTTTAATTTCATTTTATTTTATTTTATAGTTAGGGGAATTATAATTGGTGTCAACAAATTGATGCATAGGCACCGTGTCTGTAATTTAAGTAGTATTTTTAGCACATATTTGAAGAAATAGCATTACATTTATCATCACAGGCAATACTACAGGAATATGGAGAAGATACCCATTTCACAGATATTATTAAAGAAAAGGTGAAATAAGAACTTCACAGTAGCTTATGTAATAAGGCTGGATGAGTGGGTGGAACTAAATTTATTTTAAAAGTTTTGATGGAGAGTGAACTGGGCAAGCAACCCTACAAAATATATTAAAGAAAACTATACCATTTTCACCCAAAACTCAAGTTCAGATTCAAGTACCAGAAGAAAACTGATGTCCCACTTTTTAAGGTAGTGCTTGAGACAAAGGTTTTAAGAAAGCAATTACTGTACTTGAAAGAGAAAACACTAAATTTGTCCTAATCTGTGCCAAAGTGAATATAATTATTTTTGTTTATAGTAGAGTTTAAATTTTTGCATTTCCTTGGCTGGATTTTTTCCCAGGGTTAGCTGAAACTGACAGAGTCCCCCTGCACTTCCAATAATAAAATATATTGTCTTAGTAACATCATGATTTCTAGGTTACAATGAACTTGATATTACCTGCAAAAAGATCAGTAACATTCGTTAAATACCTTTCTATGGTGGAACTAACATACTCTAAACCACAAATTAACACCACAGACAAATGAAAAAAGTTGTGACAGACTCCAAGAAAAGTTTTGTTTGGAGCATAATTTGAAACACACTACTTGAATTTAAATTCTAGATCAAGTGCTATATATTTGTCCTTTCACTTAGGATTGGCTGAACTATATGCAGGCCAGAAGAATATTTAAATATGCTGCTTAAAATTTATTTTGGAGCATGTGAGCAGAAAATTTTGATTTTTCTGCATTTATCTGCATTTGATTTACCTGCCATCAGAGGAGAAAAATGGAGCCATCCCCATGACACTTCAGTGATAATGATAGAACTCTTCTGATGGTCTTCACTTGCTGCATTAGATATGAATCAGTGACAACTCCAAATGAACTTTTGTTCTACAGAAAGAAACTCTGTTGGCCGTTTATCTTGCAGAAATTTTTGAGGGTTCATACCATTTCATAGTCCATATGCACTAGACATCGCCTGCATATAAATCAGTCAGTGTTTCTTCATGAAGAACAGAATAAATTTGTTTCCAGATGAAACTCACATTGAAAGGCAAAGTACTTTTTTCTTTCTTCTCTTGCTTAGTACAAGGCAAGATGGCTGAGTTTAGTCTGGAGTCTATAAAACATCTCTATAGTAAGATAGGAAAATTCCATTACTCATGGTTAAAATACCAATTTAAAACCTGTACATGAATGCTGTTAGTTTTTTTGTGATACTACAGATTTTGTCAGCTACGCACAATGATGGAAATAAGGGACAAGCATTACATTCTTCTTCCTCAGGGACAAATAGCCCACTTCATACTATAGAAATGACTGAATATTGCTAGTTTCTAACATCATGAACAGTCATGTATGAAGATACAATTTTATTATTTTGGTAGTAAAGTATATTAAAGCAGATGTAGATGTTTCTCAATTTGTGGACCTCAATTATTATCCTCATGAACCTTTAATCCTAACTATGCCAATAAACAACATGGATATTTAAAAAAAAAAATATTTACTATCCATAATAACTTGGTAACCCAGCATATAAATGTTAAAAGATCTTCCAGATTGACAGCAGATGTGAAGGTCTTAATGCTCATAATGATAAGTATTAGATTATTCTCTGAGCTGTTTTTCTTTTGTGGCACAAGGAAAGTTTGTTCTATTGCCTACAGGAAATAGAGATTAAAGGATAAGGACATGAATGCAAAAATGTTGAAGAATATCCATATTATTGTAAAAAGTACAGAGGCCTTTTATGGATAAAAAACCAATAGTCAGTGAGACAGTCAGACTCCCTTTCTTAATGCAAATGGCAGAGGCTGCAGAAACCTGGCAAAAATTCAAGTGACTGGAAAGTTACTGCTCCTTACATATATACATATGTATAATATGTATATATATACATATATTTTCTGCCATCTAGAAGTGTCTCCAGCAACATTTAAGTCACACGAATGGGTATCCTGGTCTGACTGAAATGTAGCCTGTTTGGTAGCCGCAAGTCTCTGTTGGAGACAAGTGAAAAGAAGCAGAGCTGTGCATAGTCCTGGGAAGATCCATGAGAAATTCTTTTCTCTAAGTGAAAAGGTGGGGAAGTGAACGAGGAACTGTGTGGTGCTTAGTCACCAGCTGGGGTTAAACCACAGCAACAACCAAATTACTCTGTACTAATTCTGAAATGGAGATGAACTGTTTAAGTGGCAAAGCAGAAAATAACATACATGGAAAATGAAAAAAAAATAAGGAAAAGCATAGGGCTGTAAACAATCCTTCTTTGGCCACGGCTAAGGTGGTACCATGAATGGCACTGTTCAGTTGCTGCATTACTGAAAAATAGACAAGCCACAAAATACTTTTGTGGCTCTTAATACTTTTCAAAATTCTATGTCTCGTAAACTTAGAATACTGTGATGTACTACACGTTCTATTGATTTAAAAAGTGTTAAAATTACTGTTAAAGCACAAGAATAATATGGTAGCTGTGTAGAGCTTTCTTATGCAGCTTCTTTTGTCAGTTGAATAGTTTATTTAAAGATAAGCTTGCTCACATTTGTATTCTTTATTATTCAACAATTGTATCTAATTCATTGTTTTGTTATTATTTAATGTGAATTTATGTTCTTGTATGTATCACTCCATTCAAAATACCAAGAATAAGAACAAAATATCTGATTGTTTTCAAGGACTTGAAATAGGTCTGTCCTTTGTACTTATTTGTGTATGTTTTTACAATAGTTCAGAAAAAAAAAGTGTATTTTTGCATTAATGTCTTTCGATTTTTTGGAGACAATAACAGAAACTTTCCTTATGCAATTAAATGGAAAAAAATATTATCAAAAAGAAACTTCTGACCCTCACCTTTACAATGAATGAATTCCTAATAGCTCAGCAAGGTGTTCCATTTTTCAGAGCTGAAAGTTTGCAGTTTACCTCTTTTCCAGCCTAGTTAGCAAAAAGTAAGAACTATTGATGAAGAAAAATTGGTCATACTAATTCAAGTGTGTCAAAATGCAGTTCTTACAAACAGAATTATTCTAGACAAGATAAAAGCTATTCTTTTAATTGTTGAATTTTTGTTTCATGTGTTTGTACATTAAAGTATGATAATGAGATCTTTAATAAGATCTGATGTATTGTAGCAAGATAAAATGTTTGCTAAAATGAGACAGAATTATCTCTGATCTTACTGTAAGAGGGAACATCAAATTAAATTTTTGTTTTACTTCCTTTATTTAAGTAGTTATTCACTCTGCTTCACTGATCATCAGATTAATGTGAAAAGAAATATTTCTTTATTAAAAAGGTTGATTTTCTATAAACTCATCATGATGTTGGAAGATATTCTAGTTTGTTATAAAATTTTGAAAAAAGAAGCAGTTGCATGGAACAGTTCATATTTTCTAAAAGGGTAAGCAAGGCACTCATAAAAATTTAATAAGCCATATGTTTTAATCTAAAGAAGTAAAAGGAGTTTTGGACAAGATATATTTAATCTTTTTACCTCATATGATTTCTCTTTTTCTCTGAACCTGTGAATTAAAAAAAGCCTAAATTATTTAAACATATCCAAATTCATCAGAATGGGAGCATAATTTGTACATGATTTGAAAAAACTTCAGGAAAGTCCATAATGCATTTTCATATAAAGATATTTGCACATATATATAATGCATATTAGGGGAAATAGTAGACATTTTTATTAATGCGAGTTATTTTCTCATATAGTTAGAAAAGTGTAAAATAAATGGATTTGTTAAAAAGGGAATACTGCACTGGTCTCAAATGTAGAAAAATCACATAATTGATATGGTTTACAGGGAATATTTTGGAACAAGGATTTTGCTATGGTTGCACAGATAAACTATACTTCAATGAAAATTCAGATGCCAGCAAGATCTGTCTTACAATGTGAATACTGCAGTGCAAATTTTCATAGAAGTGGTAGTTATGCCAGGAGTAATGCATTGGAGCAGCATCTGCAAGAGAGGGATATTGTAAATGGCTTTTTGTATAATTTTCTCATTTTAATTATAAAAGTGAAAATCAAAATTCAGCTTTTAAAGCTGTATTGCAAACTAATATGACTGAAACATAGATGAGAAGAATAATCTAAAAGTCACAATATGTATTCTGTTCCTGTGCAAGGTACTACACATAGAATCACCAAGGTAGGGTAATATACTTTTTAGTCTCTAAAACTACAAACTAATGTTTAAAATGTTTGTTATGCAGACAGTAGCATTAACCTTCCAGCGAAAATCAATCCTGTGTGAATGAAGTCCAATATACAGCCAGTTCCACATTATTTTCTGCATAAATTTTTCTATAATAACAACCAGAATAAGATATCATTGGTGCTGTTAAAAAGCCTTCTTATGAAACCTCTTCCACACTAGAGAGATTCTACAGGCACAAGGAGTTTATTAAAAGCTACTTTATATTAGTAAAGTTATCTGAATTTTCTTCACCATCAGCAACTATGATTTCAAACTTTGCACTTGGACATCCTCCATTCATGTTGTAGCTAAAATGTTGAAAGATCCATTAAGTAGGAAGATTGCTTGTTTGCTTGCTTTTTAAACCCAGAAGTGTCAAGTATTAAGCAGAATGAATCAGGGAATGGAAAAGCAGAAAGAAGGAACTGCAACAAATATGGAAGAGACTACAGGGAACTGTCAGAATATGATTCCTGGATATCAAAAAGAATGCAACTGACCTTTTGTTCCTGTCTCACCCATGAAATTAATTAAGTCCCCTTTATGTTAGGATTAATGATCGTGAGGATGTGCAGGGGATGAGTTCAGTCTAATAATCTTATTTATTCCTTTCCCTCCAATTAATTTTTAGCAGAATCATCAAACTTCATGTTTACCATATGACTCAATAATTACTAGTTTATACACAGAAGGCAATATGTGAAAATCTGTGCCATCTCTTTAAATGGATTTATTTAAAATTCTGAAACTGCACCTGCAGGATTTTTGTTCCTCTTAAAGGAATTTACTAGATTAAAACCAGTTAGTTGAGTAGTCATGTCATCTGTGGAACCCATTTTAAATGTCATCTTCTCTGATGGTTTAAATTACATTTCAGCCCAATATAAATAATAATGGGACACTATTAAAAAGAGCTGACATACTTCTAAGTTTTTCTTGGTAGATAAAACTTTTGATGATAGAAATGGATCTTCTCCATATACCAAGGTAATGCAAGAGAAATTAATAAGTGCGTGAGAAGATTGAGTGAAAGAAGGAAAACTGGTGTCAAAAATACCAGAAACTAATAACAGTTTGGATTCAAGATGACCTGTAAAATGTATATGCAATAAAAAACTCGATCCAGTCAAGGAGCATCACTCAGAAAGACAGGCAAACTTTACCTCTGGGGAATCTACTTAAACTCATAGATTTTTTCATTGCAATAGAATAAATAAAAGTTGCCATTTTATCTGTTTAGACGGCATCCTAATTGATTCAGACATTCAAACACTTCACATTTGTTCCAAGTGTTCAAGGTCTGAGGACAAAGACAGCTGCATGCATTTTAGCAACATTTTTCCTCAGTGGTCTCATGTGTTGTGTATCCATTGAGCCAACTCCTTCCAGAAAAAAAAAAATGTTCTTCAGATAACTGAGTTCAGTATTTTGTTAAAATATGGTGTTTCCATAGTTCAAAATTTCTTATTGAGTCTGTCAAACACTTTGTAGGGGCATGCTGAAAGCTACAGAGAGCCTAATGAACTATTGCCAAAAGATATAATATGCAAATATTTTGGTTATTGGTGTTTCATCTTTCCACTGTTTAGGAGCTCAGCATCTACTGAAATGTACACTTATTTAAAAAGCTCATGTTTCATGGCTTCATGGTGTTAAAGAAGCAGTTAACATAAAATCACAGGAATGCTGACCTTCTTAGGTTGATACAACTTTACCTAAACATTCCTGTTCTCATTGTAGGAAACATTTTTAAGATTGCTTGCTTTTTTTTTGCCTTTTTATTTTATTTTATTTTTATTTTTATTTTTGTATTTTTTGTTTTCTGTACTAACATTTGGAGACTGACTGCTATATTCCTTCATTTGGGACAGATGGTAGGGTTTGCTCATAGCTTTAAATAAGAGGTGATACAGATTCATATCTCTACACTAGAGAGGCGTTAAGTTAAAGTATGCAAGATAACATGAAAATGATTTCTATATTAGGCAACATAATTCTCCATGAGATGGGGAATAGGAAAACCATTGCATAATTAACCCAGGTTTGACTTTACTGACTTTGTGACTACTGTCTCAGAGTCAAGCTTGTGAGGCTTCAGACACAAAGAGGCAGAAAGCATTAGCAAGTTGCTGAGTTTATCCTGGAGATATGACTACTGGTGAATATCCCTCTGCTGTGGTAAGAAGAAAAATCTTGGCTAGGCTCTAGTTTCATCTGACATTCCTAAGGATCTCTCAGCAATCTACACTGGATATTTAAGTTCTGTGGGGTTGATTACAGATATCTAGGAAGTCCTGTAGTCCAGGTTAAAAACGGAAACTGTGTGCAGCATAGGTGTCCAATCAGATGAAATACACTATGAGTGAACAATGTTTGTGGCAAATGCCTCCCAAACTGTACTAGCTGGTATATAGAATTGCTAGGAAAACTTTATGGCAATATTTGCTGCTGGCTAGGTTTCTGTATGTAAGAAAGCATCTAGTATCTATTTCTTTTACTTATTTCCTCATGCTGCTTTTTATTTATGACTGTGAGAATAGCAAATACAAATGATACTTGCACACAGAATTGTCCGTGTTTCTATAAGGCAAACATATATCACACTTTAAATTAAATTAATCAATATTGATATTGTATGGAGAGATCAGCAGTCCATAGGGAAAGGGACTCCCTACCTACCACAGGCCGAGTCTGGACAATAAGAAACACAGAGAAATAGATTTTGGAGCAAACTGCAGAAACTTGCTCCATTTCATAGTTTGCTTTTTGAAGAAATGTAACTATGAATCATTAGTCATCAAAGGACCATAATGGGCCAGAACAAAAGACCATTTAGCTAAATGCTCTGTGGCTAGCAGTGAATGTTAGGTGCTTGCAAAAAGGGTGTGAAAGAGAACAAGCTTAGAATATGCCTTGTGTAGTAAAGCTTCTCTGCCTGAGGCAATCAACAGATTAGGAAGTATAACTATGTGGTATAGTATTAGGCCTATATACTTATCTTAAGTTTTATAAGTGTGTTTTTGGACAAGTCATTGCATTTTTTTCATCCCTCTTGTCCTTCAGCACTAGCTTACTCTTTTAAGAAGAGCATTTGTACAAGGACCTAACACCATACAGTCTTGCTCTTCATGGAGGTCTGTAAATATCACTATGATTTAGTCAAATCTCTTCAGTACAAGTTTAAGAGCTACTTTTATTTATTTTGTAGAAAGCATACAGAAATGTATATTTAAAATTGCTAGCAAATCAGATCAAAATTATCAGTGGCTACTTAAGAACAGAGTAATTTTTCCTATGAAAATAAACCTACATAATTCTGCACAATTTGTCAAGCTTTCTTTCAATTCAGATACAAGTGGTCCTTGCACATGCTCTCAAATCACATAACTTGCAAAACCTGCAAGAAGTATTCTATAACATCTGTGGGTGTTACTTGAATGGATGCCACTCCATATTCTTTTCTAATCAAAAAACCTTTAAGGTAAGAGCAAGCAGAAAATATTAAATATGAAGTCAGAAAAGAAATGACCTCTTATGTTGTCAAAATGAAATTCAGATATTTCATTGCAAGGTGTGATTGAGACCTAGAGTCAATTGTGATAAGAAATTTGGATTACCCAAGACACTAAATAGCTATTGAGCTCAGTAATGCTTCTTGCTGAAGCTGACTCTAATGCGGCAGTGTAACATGCTAATGGAGATGTGTATCCCTAAAAATTTAAAATCTTCATGTGAATTATGCATTAAGAATGCTGCAGGCTGAACCATTCTTTGATGGCACAGCTCATATAGATCATTTACAGGCAATCTGAAGAAGATTTATGTCCTGAAGAACAGGAGTAAAACGCTTTTCTTCTGTCTGTTTCAATGAAAAAAAAAAAAAAAACTTACACAGAAAGAAATCTTTGATTATTTTCCTGGAATTATTTGCCAAATTTAATAATTATTTCTGCAGGATTAAAATGGGTCTGCTATTCCTTAAAATTTTTCAGGGTATTGTATCTTGGCACTAGTTTCATTTTATTTTTAAGGAAGGAGTCCAATTCAGAAATAGCAAATGTCACTGATTTTGTCCTAATATTCACAGGTGTTACACTGCTGAATAACATGAAAGTTGAGCTCTAAGATACTTAGGCCTAACCAATTAATCTTTTTGAAGGTGCCAGTAAGTTTAAACTGAGCAAGAAGAAGGAAAGAGGAGTTTTGGTGTGGTGTGGTGAGTTATGATGTGATATTCCAGCCTTTTTTTGTTACATCTGTATTAATTTCCTATTTGTGTGTCTGTGTTGCCATAGATTGGTGAGGCATGAAATGGCCTATTTCCTACTGATTAAAGAAGATATGGCATTAGTGTAGTTTGCATCTGAGAGATATTGATGTACATTTATAAACATTAGATCTAAATGTAAAAAATTCATTACAATGGAAGGAATAATAATATTAATATATTTGTTGAATTGGATGTGCAGATTCTCAAGAAAGAGAGAAACTTCAAAACTTTGAAACTAAAATTCTATTAATTTACATGAAATAATTTAATAACTATACAGGACCTGCTATAACAGGTTCTTTTAAAAAGGAAAATGATCTGGTAAAGCTTTGTTTTTTCATCTTGAAATTGGTATAATTGTCCTAGTTCTTCAACATACCATATTTTGATATACTAAGATGGTTATACAGATCTCTCCATCCTACTATCTGAACACCTCCCACATGAATGAAGCAAATTAAAATTATGATGTTCATTTTACATCAACCCTATTTCATTATTAGACTTTCCCTTTTTGGCATCAATAATAAAATATTTTGGTCGGGGAATGCAATAACAAATTCTCAATAGAGCATGCTTGTCCAGAATTCTAGAACTGTGAAAGTTTATTATATAATTTAACTTTTAAATTTATAATCCTTAAGGGAGGAAAACTTCTTTTAAACTAAGGAAACTAAATCTTTTTACATATCATTAATATTCTTGCAACTGTTTAGAGAGATATATTTAATACTGAAAAATACTTATTACAACTTTCTTTTAGTTTCTTATAACTACTCCAAATATTCATCTCTCTAACTGGCATATTCTTTACTTGATTTCTGCTTGAAAGTAAACTTCTTTAAGATAAGTTTTTGAATAAAAGCTCTTCAGGTGTTTTGGGGATGTCTTGGGGTTTTTGTTTAAAATAATTCTCTTTATATATATATATATATAATTTTTTTTTTTTTTTAGTACTTTCAGGACTGTTAGACAAAAAACCTTACTCTTTTCTTCAAAAGAATCCTGACTTTGGTTACCAAATGAAAGCCAAAAATTGATGGTATTATATCCAGTTCAGAATGTAATTACATGGAATGTGAAACACAGATTTTCATTAAATCGCAACACGGTCGTCAATAAATAAGTACAAATTCAGAACATGAATGCTTTTAAAACTTCAGCCTGTTTGTTAGCCACTCTAATCAATGAAAATGCTTATTGTCATGGGCTTTTTAATTTTAAATAATTTAAATTTAAAATATTTACTATTCCACAGCATTTAGACATGCCATTAGTTCTGCATGTCAGTTTAGAGACAATAACTCCATGTATGTGCAATCTCAGTCCATCACATGGCTGCAAGTTTGTTGAGTAGAACCCTGTTGCATATCTGTTTCCAAACACTACTCCTCTGGTTTGGTTTCTGATGCTCTTATTTGGCCTTTAATATCATATCTCCTGTTATGCTTTAAAAATTGAATGTAATATTTATTGTGCCTGAATACTGATTCAGTTCAGGTTTGATGGTTCCACTTATGAGACAGCAAGATTTTAAATCACACTATTTTATAGTTTAGCCTAAGCAGTCTGGCAAGGGGAGAACTTAGAAAGAGAGGCAAAACCGAGTTCTACTATTCCTGACTTCTGATCACCTTGAAAGTTGATACTCACTCATTCCAGGCTTAAAAATATGTTTGACATTTCCAGGTCATTCCCAGTCTCTACTGGTTAGAATATAGTAACATAGTTAGAAAAATATTCTTGGAAACAGCATATGCAAAAATTCTTAGGCATATGCATATGCAATGGGATGTTGTAGGGAAACCAGCTTCAAAAAAATTGTTCATAAAGAAAGACTGGACAGAGAAAATGAAAGATTTGTCACTAATCTCACTTTCATACATTATTTTTTTCTGATTAAAGACAATTTATTCCTGTACAGAAGCATTTGGAATTATATTTGGACAGATTTTTCTGGATAAAAACATGTTATCTAGTTAAGGAACACTTAAGGGACATTACTTATGAGAAATGGTGTTTAAAGTAATCTACTTTATTTTTCTGGACTCCATTACAGAACGTAATGGGAGAAGAATACAATAATTTCAAAAATATAAAGAAAGAAAAAAGGTACTAAAATACTTCATTTTATATTAAAAAATTAGATTGCATTTGATTACTATTTTAAGATTCCTGACTCAAATCCATGATGTTGGTTGTTCACTGTCCTGCCAGTTTTTCCATCTCGGAGAGTAGCCACAAAACCAACAGATGTTACATCCCGCAGCTGACAGCATAAAAACCTTCTGAACATGTGTTAAAAGGAGTAGGCAGTGAGAGAAGAGACAGTGGAGAAGTCCTAAATTTCATCTACTACTAAGAAACAAAACTTTTCTGCTGGCTTCATGCCCCTTCTGAGGAGCTTAAGTGGTGTGCGAAGACTGATCCTTTATTTCCATGACTACACCCTTCCTGAGGCTACAGAAAGCTTTTGCTGGAGGACAAGATGCTGCAATTATGCTTAGTAACCACTGTTTACTTGTAAAAAACCTTTTCTGAGGGGACTAAAGGGCTAAAATGACATGGAGGAAGGTTAAGTGATCAATTAGAAGAGTTTATAGCACTATGAGTGCTATAATCTAAGGCACTATGATTGCGTGCGGATGGTGTTATGAACTGTAGGTTGTTGTTTTACATACCTGTTCAGATAAACCACTTAAGCATTAACTTAATTCATTCTGTATAGTATAAATAAGATAATTAATGAGTTGTAGCTGTTGATGGTAAGGTTGGTAAGAACATCTCTATCTTTAAGTTTATCATATTTTACTTCTATTAATTGTCAAAATGCTAATTTTTATTAATAGTGTGCTTTCTTTACTTACTTGTTGAATTCTTGAATTGTAAAATTGTACATATTATTACTTTTATCATTTTTTCAAGTATTACTTCTTGGGGCTGTATAGACACTGTGATATCTCCATATTATTTGACATTGCCCTACAATATCTGAGAAAAAAGTTTTGTGTAGATGAACTGTAAAGGGAAAATCAGGAACACCTGATTTTTCATTCTTAATGCTTCTATTAATGTTTTTAGGGGTCCTGAAGAAACTACTTTTCTTAAATTCATGTAAAAATGGATCCTTATCATCTCTGTCTCACAGGAACATAGAAAGCTATTTCATTCATGCCTTCAAGACTTTTTTAAAATAGAAAATTATTGAAGGTTTTGTGATGTCACAGTATCCTAGCATTTAGAGAAGAACTGTGAATGAAATGTTCAACAATAAAGGACAGTATTTTTAATGACAAATTTTAAGCCTAACTTTAGCTAACTCTTGCAAAATCAATTGTAAACACTTCAGTTTTTGAATAGTTCAGCTGTTTTATTAATCATGTCCTGAAGTAATGTCCAAGGTTATTACCTTCTGAACTTCCTTTAAAACTCCAGTTAATATTATTTAGGAACAGTATTATCTTGAGTCTGTTATGAATGTTAATGGGAGTTGTAGCATCAGATTAACTGGGAAACAATTATTTAATGAGATAGTATTTCTATGATATTATTTGCCATAATTTTGCTGTACTTTTGCTGTAAGTAATTTTAAATACTAGAACCACCACATGTAAAAACAAACAGGATCCTCTCTTTTTCCAGGGGATTTTGGGGGATTGAAACGTGGAAGGTGTCTATGAACAAGCTATTTTTAATTTTTGCCTATTGCCAACTTCTTTTAGTGCCTTCATTTCAGTAGCGTGATAGCTGTCCAATTCTAATGCATGTAATACTCACAAGTCCAGTCCATAACTGGATACAATTCTCAGTTTTCTTCCTTTACCTCTTTGGATCCTCTACTGAGATGAGGTGAGTCGAGTTTCTCAGATTAAGAGGTCAAGCCTTTGAAGCATTGCGGTATGAGATTCCAGATCTCTGAAACTTCCTAAGAAAGAGTCAACTTGTCTGAAGTGATAGAAGGTGATTAATGTTTGGCAGCACAGAAAAATGTCTCCTCATCATTTCATACTGGCTAGTTTTTTCTCTCTTCTTATAAGTATTTAAAGAGAATTTTTCTTTCTGTGGACTGTACTGAGGAAAGGATTTCTCTTCCTGTGGTTACCTAAGTAGCTGGATGCTCCTTTGGCCAAATTGCTTTATTTATAAAATTTATTTTTTGAGCTTACTCCAAAGTACTTGCCTATACATTAAAATGCTTCCTTTTTTTTTTTTTTTTTTTTTTTTTGATTGTTTGCTTGTGTGTGGAGTTGTTTGGGTTTTTTTTCCTTTGGGAACTGGCTAATTCTTGCCTTGTACATTCTAAGGTTTCTTATTTTCTACAAAGAATTCTTGTATGAAAATTAGAATTAGATAAAGGCAAGTTGCACATTAAAAATGGAATGGCATTCTGTTCAGGAAAGACTTTGAGAAGCACTACTTGACTTTAAATCATTGAATTACACACCACCTCCATGGGATTCTTAGTTCTAATATTATTATTTGCATTTATATTAGAGAAGTGCCTAGCAGTCCAAAGTAAGCACAAGTTTGCTGTATATTGCACCTTCTAGATAAACAGCAAGGAGCAGACTGTATTCAAACAGCTTAAAATGTAAACAGGCAAGACACACAAACAGAAGTCAATTTTGAAAAGCATTTTGTTCCAAGTCTTACAAGCAGAAATGTGGAAATAAGGTGGTCTGTGCTTTAGATCTTTGGTGAAGTATTTTGGTTGCTCCTAAAGAAGCTTCCTCATTCTGCTTAGGATCTGCACCTGAGAATCTTGCCTTGAAGGCTAAAAACTGCTTCATTTCACTCAAAAGCTGAAAAAGAACAGTCTTTGATTTTGAAACATGGACACAGAATCTGTCACCAATATGTAAGAACAGATTACATGTAAGGGAGCTCTCAGAGGAAGGGGTCTCCATGTGCGTACATATCCATATATATTTGTGAGAGAAAGAGCGGCTAGCTAGCTCATAATAAATATAATTAAACAGGAGGACAGAGTCCTGTGCTTTAATTCCTGATAATTGGGAGAGTATATAAATAATTCTGGTGAGTTGAATGCAAAAGAATTAATTTAACCTTTTATTGCAACCATGCATGAAAGGTACCATCTTCTCCTCTGTATTTTAAACAATAGCCATAGTAACGGTTTTATTTTTGTACAGAACAAATCATCTGGTTAAATACCAGCATGTTAGATACATGTAATTTGATTAAATTTCTCGAAATGTAGGTGAAAAAGTATCTTTCTTCTAGAATCTATCTGAGCTTAGAAATGAGAATAGTAATAAACAGATAGTAAATAACACAAACGGAAGAGAGTTTTATTACATTAAGACATTTAATTCACAAACAATTTCTATAATTTTTCACAAAGGTTTTTGGGATCAGTCTTGGGATTAAATATCTGGTCTGAAATTCAGTTGCTTAATCTTATATTCTTAGTGACTTTTGAGATGTCATTTTTATCTGAGGCATCTACAAAACCTATGACACAAGAACCATGAGATGTCCCACCTAGAGGACATTTGTGTGATTTTAGGACACCAGATTGCCAGATTAACATGGCCATCTACTGTCTATTTGCATGCCTAATATATGTATTAGATCCCCAAAATACTTACTTTGTCTTTTGGATTTTATCTTCTGGTCTGTCCTTGTTTAAGGCCAAACACAAGTCCTATGCAAAACCAGTTGAAAATCAGAACTTCACTTTTTGAATGCTGCTTCAGAGAGTTTTAGCATAAGTCAGGTTTTCTTGCTTCTCATCTTTTCTTGTTGTTTTCCTGCCTACATGTGTGCCAGAAAAGTCTTTTTTTTTTTTTTTAAAAATGAATTTTCCTTTTTTTTTTTAAAGGCAATTTTTCCAACCAAAAAAAAAAAAAAAAAAAAAAAGTTATAAACAAAATTATTATTTATTGCTATTTTACATTTAGCCAAGACAAAGGGGAGGAACCATTGATCCTGTTGAAAGTGTTAAAAATATTTAACAATAAAATTGTTTATACTTGCTTCAGAATCTCACTGAAAAGTCCAAATGTGTTTATGAAACACAATTTCATAAAGCCTGAGTTTTGCAGTTAACAGTGCTACAAATTGGAAATTAATCAAAAAGACTACTTTAATTGTCAGAGGAAGGGAAGGGGAGAAATCAAACAAAAAAACCCTGAAGCCCAACTGTCACTAGTTATCACAACCAGATATTACTTATCTGGAGTTCCTCCACGTCAGTGCACATTAACATTATGCAACAGAATATAAAATGCTGATATATATAGTTATGGCCTAAGCAGCAAAAGTCTTGCTTTCTCTGAGGCAAATTATCTTGGTGTACGTTGGATCTATTGAACACAAAAAAATATTAAATTGTCTACAGACTCTTTTTATTAGGTCTGCAGTAATTAATTAAGCACAGATGTCTTACCAGAAGATGAAATGGAATGTATTCAGGGAAGAAAGGAAGAGGATAAAGAATAATGAGTTCCTGAAATACAATACATCAAATGAAGAGAATAATGTAAATTAGGGCCTAATCACATTCTGCATTACACAGATGCTCTGGGAGAGTATGTGGACCTTCAAGGCGAGTTGTGCATCTAGTATTCAAATCTATATAATGCTGCTCTGCAGATGTTCCACAGCCTCTAAGGAAAGCACATTCAGCTGATTTGGGCAAATTTTATGCAGTAAGAGGTACAACATGTGCAGGCTGGAAGCACACAGGATTTTTCACTTTTCCTAGTTGGTAAGAATTTCCCAGTGACTTCAGAGGAGTCAGACCTATACTGTTTTAAAGGAATATTTGGACACCCATTTCTTCTTATTTTGCCACTTTGTTTCTTTGACTGTTGGAAGCCATACAGTAGGCTAATGCTAATTAGACAGTACCTTTACCACTGACTGCATAGTGGGAATGCAGAACATGCAACCAGCTGATATTTGCTCAGCTCTGAATCTTCTTCCCAATCCTACCTGTTGCAGAACTCAGAAGCAGAACTTAAATATAGAAATAAGCTTTCTCATTTACCTTTAATGAATCATGGTTGGATTCCGAATATTGACTGACAAATGGTTATTTTTTATGTCAGTGAAGTCATAAATTCAGCATGCTTCTAGTACCCTTAGGATTAAATGAAGTCTAGTGAAAGATTGTGAGTAAAATGAAGTTGGAGAAGGATTCCAAACCAATTATGACCTCCATCAGAGCATATAGTAGTTACAGAGATATTTCTTTCTGCCCTATGAGCACAGAGCGAGAAATGGTGGACACTGTGTATTGTATCACTACAAGTACTGATTAAGAGTTTAATTATGTACACTACAGCTTTATAATACTGATAAGAGTGTTTCTGATAGACTGCTACCAGAAATACAGTGAACAGGTGTAAATAGAACATTAGTCATCACTTTCCATGTAGTTGGGGGTTTTGGTTTTAGTTTGGGAAGGAACCTCTTTAATTTGTGATTGTAACTTTTTAGTGCATATCCATCAGAAAATTTGGGATTTTATTTAAATTTGTACTGCAGTTCTACATAAAGAGTCATCCTTCTGTCTGTGAAGTTTCAACTACAGCTTTACATAAAGGTGTAAAGAAACTATACCAAAATGTTGCATTTTAAGTGTTTTATAGATTTACAAAATTTTAATCAAAAAATACCAATTCATTTGATGATTATTTGATTATAATTATTTTAATATATTTGATTTTATATTTGATTATAATTATTTTAATGTTTAATCACCTTTTGTTCAAGAAAATTCTAATATAGAAGTAAGATGTTTGAATATGTAAACTTCCCTTAAAATAGTAGCAGCAGGAATGTCAGGGAAAAGAAGAGGTTCTACATGAACAGTACTATTTGTTCCTGGAATTACTGCTTTTACTGGATCAGTCCCCATATCACAGACCAGTTGACTATTTGGGTTTGCTTAACTATCAGGCTTTCTCAGCCAAAGGCACAAAGCATTGGAAGTCTGGAACTGAAGGTATTGGTGGGAGTTTTATTGATTACAATATGTGTAAGAAACTAGTAGACCGACCACGGTCTTAAAAAAAATGAAACTGATATTACAAAGAGAATTCATAGTGGCAGTTTTGTGCTTACTTTTAAATTCTTCCATTGTTAAAATAAGTGGTATAGGGTCTGTAAACCAAAAAAGCAATATTAACATGCCATTCTTTGCAAACAATTTATCCAAGACATACATTATGTCTGTGAATTTGAAAATATTAATTAACTTATAACTCTTAGCATGTGAAGACATTTCATTTTTTAAAATCTCCGCACTTCAAAATAGTACTGAAATGTGAAACAAGTAGCTAATAATCACTTTGTTATAAACAGAATTTTAAATGGAAACAAGAAGGGCCAAATATATGTGCAAATAATAAATGACTACAGAGTATATTATTCTGAAAATAATAAATGCAAAATCTGTAAATTCCATGTTGCACTGAAAACATGGATTTATGGCAAGGTCTACCCTATGTGATGTGCATACAGTATTTTAGAAAAATTAACCTGCTGTTAAAAATGTTGCCTGTGCTTCCAAGAAGTTTCTCAGAATGTAACTGAGAACAAAAATATATTATGTTGAAACTTGAACTGAAAATAAAAACTTCTTCTTTGGAAAAAGAATTTTTACTACTCATTTTTGATCCAAGCAATATTTTGATTTAGAAAATAATCAGAATAATCTCAAAAAGGAGAACCATTTTGCAATTATTAAATGTAAATAGTTATTTTTCTCCCCTTTGATCCAAAAGTAAAGCTATTAGGCCTTTTTAATTTTAGCCACTGTAAGTGTAAAAGGGTAAAGAATGCACAAGAAAAACTTTCAGTTAATAAAGCTGTAATTTATCATTGGATGAGAGAGGAGTGGAAGGAGTGAAAAACGGAACTGAGAAGAGAGAAAAAGAAAAAAAAGTGGAATAAATACTCCAGTACTTATGATGGAAGCCATACGTAGTTCCATTACTTTGAAACAGGCAGTCACATGCACTAAGGCAGAGGTTGTCATGGAGATGTTCTTGGTCTCATGGCCCCAATTAACCTGCAGCACTCCTGGGGCATGCATGGTGCTGCACCACCTTAGGTATGACAGTGCTTCTATAACATTACCTGTTTTATGATCCAACTTCTCACCTCTAACAGAGCTTTTCCCCATCACCCTGACAGTTCACACCTTTGTAACTTTAGAATGGGGCTGGAATTGCATATGGGACAATTTTCTTCTAGACAAAGAACAAAGAAGATTAAAAAGTTTATTTCTTTTTGTATTACTGACAGAGGTGAGACCATAGAAGAATATTTATTTTTAATTTTTTTTACTGGGAAAATGAGGTGAATCTGTCCTTATGTGTCCATGACATGCTCTCATTGTTTTTGTCACTTTCAACAGTATAGAGAGTAAAGGTCTTAAATAAAGGAAATTTCTACAAGTTGTGTAACAAAAGGAAACTGTCCGAAGGAGACACATTGAAGTGGGTGATCCTTGGGGACAGACAATTACAGAAATAATTTAGGTCCATTCTGAATCAGAGCAGACAATTATTATGAACACACTGGCAAGGGCTCAGCATAATCCCACTTATCACAAACACAAGCAATTGTATTATTATGTTAAAAAAAAAGACAGATGAGTTTGGTCAATTACTGCTCAGCAAGATTTTGTGTTCCTTGTTTTTATCAAGACATTAATCTGGATGAAACTTTCTTCTTTCTGTGGACATATGTACAAGTTCTTCATGTCTTTGTCTTTACTGTCTGTCTTATACTGTACACGTGTTTTTGTGATGCTCAGAATGTCATGTCCTTCAATGCTTTGAGACTACAGTGTGGACACAGCCCAGTGTTAAAAGGGTCTGGAATATCTGAATTATTGTATGTAACCCTGTGCCACCTATTCCTATTTTGAACTATGGGGAAGAAGGGGAAGAAAGCAGGTGAATAAAAAGCCACCAAGGGCCCATTGGACCCTTTCCTCTTTACTTACACCAATAAGTACATTATCTGCTTTATTACATTAATACATTTAGTTCATACTCAACTTTGGTATGAAATTTGCTGTAGTTGCCTCATAGTGACGAGGATGTCGCTGGTTTTGCCTTACGGAATCATGGGCAAATGGTTCCAGAGAATATATGAACAGCTGGACTCTGCCTGCTTCTTCATATGGGGGGAGAAAGGGTAAGCTAGGTTATATTCAGTAGGGAAGAACTGAGAGCAGCAATGCAGTGTTGCTTTTGTGTGAATACTACAAAAGTAATTATAGATAGCGGCTGAGATCTATATTAATGTCTTCAGATTTTAGATACTTTAAAGAGCAGATTCAAAAGAGCTAGAAGGAGGTAGAGTGACTCAATTTTCTTCATTGCTCTTTTGTTCCATTTTGCTAATAAGGCCAGTTCACAGCCATGCAATCACAGCCCTGGTTTCAAACTTTCTGACTCTGCTAAGTCATACAAATTGATATCACTCAGTTCTGTCACATCAGTGACCTCAAAATCAAAGTAGCCAAATTAGCCCTATAGCCAAACTCTCTCAATAAAAGAAGATACAGACAACATGGCTGGACAAGCCAATACATAAAATGGTTTGAAATGAAATTGTATCAAAATGAACAACATAAATGAGTTGACATAAGGTGCTCTTTTATATTTTTGATGGATTCTCTTTTGTTACTATACTTTACATCAGTTTCTACATTTTCTTTTAACATATGGAATTCTCATTAATTATTTTGTTTGCAATTAAACTAAATTTCTGGGAGAAAAAATTGTTCATCAGAAATATTTATACCCAACAGTTATAACAATTTGTTTCCAGTGGTTTTCAAAGTATTTTACAATCATCATTAAATATTGAAATATCACATTGTTTTAAGTTTGAAACTTCATTAACAGCAGCAGAATGATTCAGCATACACAAAGGGAAAAAAAAAATAGATCTGGTTCTTATATGCCTTGATTTTATGAATTGTATAACCCAAAAAGTATTATTGATAAAAATTCACACTGGCTTAATAGAGGCTGAAGAGCGGGTTTACAGGGTTGTCAAAGTTCTCCTGAGAAACCAATCCACTACCAGGTGCTGATTGCTAGATCTGGAAAGTAACATTACAGGTATATAATGCTGATTATATGAAAGTAATTGATTACAGATTACTTTTTCAGTACTTTTTTCAGTACAGCTGCTACCAAGCTGGCTACTATGACTCAGTACAATGATATTGCCCAAAATCAAGACAGTGGTAAGATTGCCACTAAAAGTAAGAGAGAGTAATTAGGGTTGCATTTTCACTGGAGAAGTGCACAGATAACATCTTAGAACAGCATCTTTTTAAAATTATTTCACTTACTCTTCTCTATTCTGTGAAATCTCCTGCAAGCAGCAGTCTACCTTCTTCACCTCTACTATTCTGGTGCCTTGGAAGAATTGCTGTTATAAAGTTAAGCAATTTAGGTACCCTATTACACAAGAATATCTCATGTATTCATCCTTTTTTTTCCTGCTCTAACTTGGACAGTCATTTCAGTTATTTTTATCTCTCACAACTATCATTTGTCAATCCCACAGGACTCTGTCTAACCATATTGAAAACAGGAGATGTGTGATATGATACAGTGCACCTTCTCCCCTGTGAAATGCTGTGGAACATATGACCCTTACACAGCACTGTTTAGGAAATCACAGCTTCCTGAACCATCTCCACTGTTTTAGGTCTTCCACATCCCTTTAATGTCAACTTTTTCCTCCCCAACATGCATTAGAAGATGTCTCTAAAAATGTGTGATCCCTGGTCTGAGTAAAATTTTTTTGTGGGCAGATTTTGTTCCAAATGAACAAAAGATGTCCAGATCTTAATTTATGTGAATGGTCACAAAAGGTTATGAATAAAGATTGTCCTCGCTAACTGCTTGTTCTAATGAAATTGCTCACTGAAAAAGACAAGTCAGGCATCTTAAGGACCAATTCCATTGAATTTTGCCTTGCTGACTTCCAAATGCTAAGTTTCTATCATGCAGATAGGTCTCTAATCAGCAGCTAATGCAGCGCATAGAAAAGATAGCAATGCAAGATTATTAAGACTGAAATGAACAGACTAAACTATGTATCTTCCCTCTGCATAATATCATTCTATATCATATACAGCTCAAGAGAAGAGTCTTAAAGTTTATTTTACATATATACTTAAAGAAACTTTTACTCTGATTCTGTTCAAAAGCAGCAATTCACCAGCATCTCAATACAGCTTTCATACTTATTCCAGAATTTCATCAGAGCAGTTTGGTTTTTGTTTTGTTTCTTTTGTTTATTTGTTTGCTTGTTCATTTGTTTAGGTTTTGTTCTGTTTTTTTGTTGTAATTTGTTTGTTTGTTTGTTTGTTTTTTTCCAAAAGAATTAATAATCCCATGCTGGAAAAACAATACAGATCAAGAAATCCACCCTCACCCCACAACCTTGATTTATCTGCCTCTTCTGTCTGTCCAGCACTCCAGGTGGGAACCTGCCTATACTCAGCATGTTCACTAGGAGTATAACATAAGGCATGTAAATCTGCCTCATATCTGACTGGGCTGGTGAAAGGTATATGATATAGTGTATTATATAATAATATATTTCTATTTCTAACTTTGAGCTTACTGTAGAACATAAAGGGTTTTTCCAGAAAAACTTAGACTACTTTTTAAGTTGATTCTTGCATTGAAAAGAAACACAATTTAACTGCTTGTATTTCAGCTAACAAATGAAGCAAAATGAAGTTCCTACCAATAATGGCAGCTGGCTTCAGAAAATAAGAAACACATTAAAAAAGACTAAAGGTTTTTGAACATGACATTTCAGTATGTCTGAAGTAAAGAAAGGGGAGGAATTCATTCTTACTTGTTAGATTGCTAAAAGGCTATCTTTGTTAATATAAAGTACCTAATACAATTTTTCAGTACAATAGAAGCTGGCAATGTCCTCTTTCCCTGGTATTTTATATATCTGTTTATTTTTTGCCAGTTGAATTCTTTTAAAAAACATTTACTTAAAAAGACTCAGGAACTGTGTAAGTAAATTCAACTTTGGCAAATGGTTAATGTATCCTTTTTAACAAAGAAAGTACTTGAAAATAAGCTGTTATTGCATCTTACCCAATGCAGAATAGGCTTTCTTTTTTTAATAGGCATGTTCATTTTAATATATTTAGCTGGACTGCAGTTTCCTTTAGTGCATTATAAAGCATACATGGTAACAGAAGTTGGCAAGATAGCTTATTTTTCTTGATGTTAACTACGAATTGGTGGCAAATTCATGCAGTAAAACCTTTTCTTCTGACTTCATCCAAGGTAATACTATATAAAGAAATGTCTGTGATTGTGTTATTTGCTTCACATTTTATTCTTCATAATAGATTCGGCTGAGGTCTACTATGTAATGTGTTATAAAAAGAAATGTCAATAACATAATTTGACACAGAACGAGATGACTGCTAGAGAAAAAAAGCAATGTGAAGATTGTACAGATAATAGAGACTGTAATAGGTACAGAGTTTGGACACAGAAAATGATTAATAGTTTTGACATTGTTTTCACTAATCGTTGAAAGCAAAACCTTGCTGAAGTAACGCATATAAGGATAGACGTTATGAAGTTCACTGTATTTAGGAATGCAAATTTAGTGAAGTCAAACTTACTACGGCTATTACACCCAAGCATTAAGGTATTAAGCAGGTAATAATGTCCAAGATATGCAGTACCTGATCGATCAGAATCAACAGATTCTTTTGTGAAAATTACTTCAGGAAGGGGAATGAAATTCTATGAAGCTAAAGCAGAGGTTACTAATGATATGGCCAAGAATTAGTCCAGCGACAGCCAACATGTTAGCTTGCAACATAAAGGTGATAACTTCTTCAAGTGACACTGTTGTTATGATCTCATTAGTGAGAAATGCCTTTGCCCAAATTATCGTGCAGATGAGACCATATGCTCAAATCAATAATATGGATTTTATTCAACAGGAAATATGAGGTAGAGGGATACAAAGAAATAGAAAAAGGACAGAGGGGAAAGGGAGAGAGAGAGATCAAGCAGAAGATAGTAAACACCTGTGGTCCCACTGGCAGCCCATTGGTCCTTCTTCACCCTGGGCTTCTCAGCGGTGAGGGTCCCAGATTTGTTCTTCTGGGGGTATCACTTTTATACAACCCTATATTAGCTGTGAGTATGCAACAATGTGTAGAGTTAGTCCTTTATAAAATCTTAGCTATCAGGCTAGTTAGCTTACAGAGCTTGTTGATACGAGAAGAGAGAAATGCAATATCTGGTTTTTTTTCTCTCCCCCAGGTCCTCAAATCTGGTATCTTTTCATTTTATAAGACTGTGATGTTTCTAGAGAATTGCTGACCCGTGGCCTTCCCTCTGTCTAGACTCTGCAGCTCTGAGGCAGGATTGTTTTCCCAGGCCATGGCATGTGACTGCTTTGCTCTCTTTAAACTTTGCTCAGTGGCTGCTCCTTCTCTTAAAGCAAAACCTGTCTTCACCCAGCTCTCAAGGCCGTGTATTCTCAGTGATCACTAATCGACTATCAGTGAATTTTTATTGATCTGGGGCTTCTGCCTTCAACTCATGCTCATATTTTAAAGACCTTTATTGTTATCCCAAGATAAAATTGTACATCATCAGAAAAGGCAGCAGATACCAAATTGGTTCACACAGTGAGCTCTCAGAAGCAGTTGATAACAAGCGTAACAGGTTACAGGTAGGGCCTTGCACAAAAGATTCAGTTAGCATGAACTCTCTGTTGTGTAAAAAAAGAATGGAAATTATATTTTTATAGGACCACTGGGCAAAAAAAAAATGTTTAGAGGATTATGATAGGTTGGTGTTCTTAATTTTTAAGTTCAAGACAAGCTGGTGTTAAAAGCTACTTAAAGTAATTCTACTTTTCCAAATGCAGGTGGCCTGTCCTATATCAACACATATTTCTATTTTCCAAATGCTATTTACTGATAGGAATATCTGTGGCAGTTACTCAGGCAGCATAGTCTAAGTTCTTTGTTGGGACACATGATAGAATCAAAAGACCTTTGGATACTTAAATACATGGCTGTGATTCTAAGTATCTGTTCTGCAGTCATCTAATCCAGTAGCTTTCAGCCAGAGAATTCCCTGAACATCCTGTTTGAAATCACGGACTTGAACTATTGCATATTATGTTGGCTTAAATCTATAATCTGTTCTGGAATAAACTGAACAACATATCCTGTTTAATATCTTAGTGCATGCGTGTGTTGTGATTTCCATAAAATATGAGCAGGAAAAGTGCCAGCTAGTTGTGTTTTAATACTTATTTGATACATGCAGGATTACAGTCACAGGATCTCTTTACATACAGGGTTATATCATGTGTTCTAGACAGAATCTAAAGTCACTGAACCTCTTATGATAAGGAGAATGACTGTCCTATTTCTTAAGGAAGAAGCCTTTTAGTTTCACCACAGGGCAATGCACTCAAACAATGGACATTTAATATGAATCTGGAGAAAGGCTGCATATTATCAAAGGGGACTTTTATTTCCAACACTAGCTTTGCCCATAAACAGAAGTGTCGGGGTCCCGGCCGGTGTCCCTGACACTGGCCAGGCTGACCCTACATGCCCGGCGGTGGGAACGGAGAGCACTTCATGTGGGTTCCAGCAGAGCTTTATTCCATGGCAAATGGCTGAGGCGAAAGAGACCCGAGCCCAGGAAGGTTTGAACTTTTCCCGGGCTCCAGCAGAGCATTCTGGGCAGGGGGGAGGGACATTGGCGGGGCCTCAGAACACAGGGAGAGAGGGGGGCTGGGTATCCTACACAGAAGGAAAGACATAATTCATTTTTATCTGAATTATGACAGTATTCTAAATTTCGCTATGTACAGGGAAAAAAGAAACAGGGAAAAAAGAAACAGGGAGGGAAAAGCATCAGTAGAACAGGAGAAAGCATTCCAGAAGCAAATGTCATACAGAATTGCAGTACAATAATGACAGCACTTTGTAAAGTGTATCACCACAGGAACAAGGAAATAGCTTTTATGTTTACAGTGTTTATGTATTTCTGCTTGCATCTAGTCTTCAGTAATATATTTGTCCAAAGCCTCAGTTTTTATGCCCTTTTTCATCTGGTGACAAACTATATGCTTACTCAGAATCCTGTCTCACTTATGGAGATTTGACATCTGTAGGAGACCATATAATAGCAACCTGAATAGTTTGCTATAAAATATGTTCTTTTTCCATAAAGGGAAAGAATGTATTTCTTTCTGCTGTAGTTTACTAATTTCCATTTATTTCCTGCATATACTTTCACAGATTACTGGTATTACTGATTAACACTTAAGGCTGAATAAAGTCCACTTACAACCTCAAAAATAAAAAATATCTCACATTTTAGATTCAAAGCAACCTTAGATTTCCCTCATTCTTGAGGCTATTCCTTCATGTTCTCATTATGTGCAACCAATAAACTTTCTAGAGAAACTCAAGGCATGAAATAACAAATGATAACAGTACAATAGTTCCCTTAGTAGTTTATTGAGAAACTGCAGTAATGAAACCTGTCTTAATAAAGGCTCATAACTCATAACAGATTTCTTACTCCGGTGCTTTGAAATCTACTAAATGGTGAGTCCATTCAGACCTTTCCCCTGTGGAGGGATCTCATGCCCAATTTGCTTCTCTCTTCTGGGTTGTTCCGCAGTAGAAACACAACTTAATAATATTTTTCTCCTCAAATGTGGCAACATGTTTTAAAATAAAAATGATAATATAATAATCTTGAAACGTCTTGTCCTTTGTCCATTAGGACAAAAGGTATTTAACAAGTTGATTAATCATATTGTATTCCATCAGCCGTATGTCAGCATAGAGTTAATTCAGTGTAGTTATTCCATTTTTGCACTGGCTAAGGGCTTATCTTGATCTTCCGTAATACGCTGCATTCAATACTGTTTAAATTCACCATTTGATAATAGCATCATAGAACCATTTTGGTTGGAAAAGGCCCCTAAGATCATCAAGTCTGACTATTAACCCAGCAGTGCCAAGCCAAACACTAAAACATGTCCTTAAGTACCACATCTACATGTCTTTTAAATACTCTCAGGCATGATTCCACCACGTCCCTGGTCATCAATGCTTGATGACCCTTTCAGTGAAGAATTTTTTCCTAATACCCAATTTAAAAATTGATTGAGGCCATTTCTTCTTGTCCTATTAACTGTTATTGAGGACAAGAGACCACATCCACCTCCCTGCTACCTCCTTTTAGGTAGTTTTAGAGAGTGATAAGGTCTTCCCTGAGCCTTCTTTTCTCCAGGCAAGACAACTCCTGTTCACTCAGGCTTTTGTCATAAACTTGTGCTCTAGACTCTTTACCAGCTTAATTTCTCTTCATTGGATATATACACAAGGCGAGTATTTAGAACTAAAAGTAGTGTTTTCACTAGAGTATAATCTGAAAAGCTGGTTGCATGATTGGCTATGCTGTTCTAATGTAATACTTTCATTGAGCAAATCAGCCTTTTCCTCCATGGTATCTCTCTAACTTTACTGTGCCCTTATACAAGTCATTTATGTTGTAAAACTGGAGCACAACAGATCTCTTCCATGAACTAGTTCAAACTAACACCTTTCTCCTCCCTCTCCTCTTAAAATGAACATCATTCTTCTGAGTTGATGAGTTAACTGGTTAATGGTATAAAGAAGAGAAAAAAAAATGTACTGTCAGAACTAGAGCAAGAAAAAGGAAGGAGGAGTAGAAGGTAGGATAGCATAGAGGTCAAAACCTCTTCTTTGATAGGAGACTGACTCAACAATCCTTGTCACTCCAGCCTCAAGCTGAAAGCTAAAAATTAATCTATAACTCTGTCTTGTTTAGTAAAGAAAAAAATGATTACATTCCCATTTAGTGAATTTTCATTTACAGGTGTACATTAAAGTAACTGTTAACCTCCTGCACAACCTGGTATTCAAAACTGACATGACACACTCTCACAGCTGAAACAGAAAACATTCCTTTGTATCTGTCACTGAACTGATCTGTGGATATTCTATTACCCACCTGACATTGCTTTTTGGGGTACAACACCAAAGATACTATTTGAAAATGACCCAAGTATTTTTTGGTATTTGAGGTGTCTCCTTATTATATATTGGGCTAAATTTCATATCCAACTTCATGTCTCTGACTATATAGGCATTTTAATTAAGAATCATGAAGTAAAATACATAAGTATTCATCTTTTTAATTATGCATAAGATAGATTCAGGTTAAAAAACATTCTCACATGCTGTAAGGCCTAGGATATTTTATAATGAAGAATGACAAAATCCTTCCCTCATAGCTACTGTTTTCTTTTTTTGGTTTAGGGTCTTTTTTTTATTTTCTGCTGATGTAAATAATAGGTGATAAGGATTATTAGTTTTATGAAGCACTTTCTATGCAAGGAGAGACTGAGTAGGTACCATATGTGAGGAAAAAAAATGGCTGAAAGGAAATATCACCTGGAAAATCAGGAATGGATTGAAAGAAAGTATCATTTTTAAAACCATAAATTAATGCAGACAGTTTAGATTAATGGAATAAGTATTACACTTGTTATATTCTTCTCTGGGAAAACTTTTGATGAAAAGTAAGATTGCATTGATATATTTCAGTTTATGTTTAATACATAATCATTTCTATTTTTCAAATAAAAGCTGTTTTCTAGATTGCTGGAGAGGCAAACTGCAGCTATACCAAAAGCAACTAGAAATGCAGAATGAGAAATATAGTGAGGTCTTCCTATGACACAACCATATGACCATTTTTTACTTAGAGTCTTTTGACTTGCATATCTGAACAAAATAGAATGATTTTTTTTTCTTTTTTCAGGGAAAAAAACATCCAGATCTTCCAGTCAAACAGTTTGCTTTGGGAGAGATAAGCATTTGCTATTACAGTATTTACCACTTGTCACTGTCCCACTCTTTTCTCCCTCTCATTTAGAGGTAATCTGATAATTTGATGAAGGGGTAACATTTTTTACTTTCACAATGAGGCCACTAGAGTATACAGAATCATAGAGCCATGGAACGGCTTTGGTTGGAAGGAACCTTAAAGATCATCTAGTTCCAAGCCCCCAGACATGGAGGGACACACTCCACTAGACCAAGTTAGTCAGAGCCTCTTCCAACCTGGCCTTAAACATTTCTGGCGATGTTACATTCCCTTTGCTGGGCAACCTGTTCCAGGGCCTCACCAAAATGATGATTTTTTTCCCTAAAATCTAATCTAAACCTACTCTCTTTCAAGTTGAACCAATTCCCTCTTGTCCTGTATTCCAAGAGCTCTACATGCTCTTGTAAATAGTCTTGCCTCTTCTTTCTGAAAGTTCCCTTCAGGCACGGAAAGGCCACAATGAGGTCATCCTTAAGCCTTCTCTTTTCTAGGCTGAACAAACCCAATTCTCGGCCTTTTTTCATAGGAGTGGTGTTTCATCCTATGTACTCCTTAACAGTTTTTAAAGAATTGTTTTACTGCACTAGTCCAGAGTATTTCAGTTGTAAAGCAGTTGAAATATCCCATATGATCTCATGAACCTGTGGTTTAGTGATCAGTTGGTAAGCTCTTGATTAGCAGCTACTGAAGTTTTAAAAAGTCTATCACTTCTCAGAAGCCTTTGACTGGCTTTCCAGGTCCTTGAAGACAAATGAGAATCTCAAACCAATCAACAGCAATAAATTACTGGGCTTTCTGCTGTTTAGGAATCATGTCTTCTGCTTTTCTGGTTGGTCGCCAGCTAATATCCTATTTAAACAACTAATGTCTCTCAAGGGGGCTTCTATAAAGTTGTTGAAGCAAAAAATTGGTCAGGTCAGGAAAAAAAAGAAATTTATGGTAAGAAATCAGTAGAAGAATTATATTTTATGCTTACACATGTCTATGCCCAAATTAGAATAATTCCACCTAGTTTGCTAATAATAATTAATTGAATAACAGCTACTAATTGAAATGAAAATTATTTATTTTACATTAAAATAGATTTCAGGGTTTTTGTGGCCAGACACTATGTAATCTACTGAAGCGAATGCAAGTTAGAGCCCCAGACATAACATAATATTCCAGTATTTAAATATGTATGAAAGATTAGGTACAGCTTTTAAGGATTTCCTGGTATTACTCAAATTCCAGACAGGGTCTGACTGCTGAGTTTTCATTGTACAATAAACCTATGGCATTGACAGACAAACTAAAAAGTAATGTGTTACAAAACAGGTGTTAATCTTTAGCAGAAAATATGAATAAGGCAAATATGCTTTGCTGTTAATGAATAATGTATTATTAAATGATGTTTTTTCAAATGTCTATTATTTTAAATATATTCAGGAAATCTTTAGCTATAATGGAACATCTATAAGGAACATGAATATAAATTATGTACATAATTATTTTTATATATTGAAAAGTATAAAAAGGGCTGAGTTTTCTTAGACTATTTAGATCTGTACTGCTCAGATGCTGAATCCTACATCATATAACACAGTATAAAACGTGACCTGTGACCTTCTCTTGCTTACCTCTTTCTTAAACAGAGTGGTGGTCCTCTCTGGCTGGCCATGCCTTTAATCTCAAAGGAAGCAGGGGCACATAATATTCTAAAAGAAAGGTGTAATTTCCGTTGACAATATTTTTAATAAAAACAAGGCCACATAGCATATTAAAAAAAATAATGAGGGTGAAGATAAGTAGACAATGGGAGTACAGAATGTTATAATTTTAATGTTTTATTTTAACTGTTACACAGATATAGTTTAGCTATTAAACAGTTAGAATCTAAGAGCCATGTTGTCATACATGACCCTATTCTCTTGATCTTTCACCCCACTTCTGCAGCTCCACTCAATTTATACTGACTTTCCCTAAATTAAAATAATAGGAATGAAAAAACAAAACACTCAATGAGCAAACACACATACTACAACATATTGTGAACATCACAAGGGAAATTATAGTTCCATAACATGTGTTTTTCTTCAAAGACAAAAATCTGTGGAGTCTTTCTCTTAACTTTAAATCATCTTTAAGGATCTACACCAGACTTTTTCACATCAAGTTGCTTTACAATTAAAGTCTTCACTGATTAAAATTTTTCTATAACCGCTTCAGATTATTTAATTTTGTGGTGTATTTTATTTCATAATTTTGCTTTTCTGGGGTGAAATAGCAAAGATTCCATGGGAAAGAAAAAATTGGCACAAATTCTTAGGGAAAAAAAAAGGCCTCTAAGAAGTTTTATATAAAACTAAGTAACTATCTAACCATAATAAGCTTGTTGGTTCTTTCTTTTTCTTTAGTTTTTTTTTTTTTTATTTTCACTATGATGATGACTATTATGATTATTACTTCTGATGGGTATCTATGCTGCATTCAATATCCATTTTTGGGTCTCTCCTGACTGCTTTTCTTTCTAATTGGATGTGGGCATGGTCACAGATATTTTTGTCTCCATTCCGTCTCTTGTACCATTTTTTAATCTCCATGAGGAAAACAGATTACCCTTCTTTGCCCTATTTCAATCAAACACTTTATATTTCCTTTTAATCGGTAAAGTATCTTTAGTTTGGCTGCTAGCTATGTTGGGGTTTTTAAACTGCATGTGACATTGTTCCTGCATATTCTACCTCTGTGATATTAAACTATCTCCTGCTTTCTTTTTTCTCATTCCAAGTATCTGTTAATTTTTTTATTTAGGTTTTTTAGAGACCTGTGTAATTTCAGAGGACACAATGAGGGTTATCATAAAATACACAAAAAGACCTAGAAATTCTAAATATTTATTTTTGCCTTTACACAGAGTACCTTTCTTTCACCTCAAGTTGTTCAGTTATTAGCAGACAGTGATCGCAAAAAGAGGAAAGATTTCTCCACTGTCTGAATAAAAAAGAAGGTGTCATAAGAAGAGATCCAAAATGTCAGAAACATTATACACAGTTTAATAAATTTGTTAACCTACCTGTGGTTTCTTTACTATAAATCAAGTAGTTTTCTCTGAAAAGCATGTTTAGATATATCTTTTCTTTTCCTAGTATGTTTGAGACATTTTATTTTATTTATCAAACTTCTGGTTTTGCCTATTTATAGTTGTGGTTTTATGAAGTTATCTGGCTGGGACGATGTTTTTGTAAGGAACATATAGCTTCTATCAGTATTCAGATACTTCATATACATTGAGTAGTTACTCCTCAATAATGAAAGGATTCTCTAAAATAAAAAATGATAATATATATTTATAGTTGAATTCCAATTTGCTTTTAAATGTAAGTGTCAAAAATGTGTAAGTGAGCCATCATTTGGATATAATTGAGATCATCAATTTCTTGAAAAAATAACAGAAGTTCAAAAGTATCTGCATAAATACATATTAAGTTACACAACTGATAAAAAAAACAAGTGTAATACAAAGTAGACAAAATATTGTAACCTTACTGGAAGTTTGTGATTAACAATAGTAGATAAATTATATGGAAATCAGGAAGGTGTTCCTTTTCAACCCAGAACCTGAGAACTTGCACGACAATGTGGAATTGAAGAAGTTTTTCCAGATATTATGTACAGAATACTATCAATCACAAGTTTAAACTAGGTGTAGTTAGTGATTATACATCAATTTCTTATGCATGCATTTTCTTCTACCAAGTATATTAAAAGAAAGCTATAGCACACACAGACACACAAAGGCACACAGAAATGCTGTCCATAATACCTGACTTTTAAAATTTTTAATTGTCTTTTTTTTTTTTGTCCTTTAAAACTATGGTCATAAAGCAAAGTATTTAGAATGTTTCAAGAGGAAAAAAAAGAAAACATGGACTTTTCCAAAAAAACCCCCAACCCCCTAAAAAAACCCTCCAAACCAAGCACTTCACAATCTTACTCACTCTGTTTTGGGAAAGTCCACTTAGGTTTTTTTTAATCATGAGTGAATATCCCTGAAAAAAGAATTTCTGCCAGAAACAAAAATGAGAGAAGACATATAGTCACACTGTTACTCTTTTAACTGTGTGGCAAATGAAAATATAAAACACTGTTTCTCCTTGTAAGACTGAGGAAAAGGCTTTCATGTCAGCATGCTACAGTGTAAGCTGATGAACTATTAGACAAAAAATACCCATGATACCTAAATGTGCCTAATAAATGTACTTCTCATGCTACAGTGCTTATGTCCATAAATCAGATATAGTGAAAGAGTTTTATTTAAAGTGATTTTATGTTGATACCCAAAGTGCAGAGGACATTCCTCTGCCTGTTTTGAGCCCTGTGACCCCCCTGAACAGTGTGTATTTTGGCCTCCGCCCATGGNTATTACAACTAGATATTTTGACACTGTGGACAAGGAAGTACTATTCTTTTTTAAATTTATAATGTATGCAAATTCAGTGAAGTTGAAAGATACTTTGCAGAAAAAGGCAAGCAAAACAAAGCCTTCAAAAGATTAAGTCAGAGATGTCTGTTTCGATATAACATGAATTGTAGGTATAATATACTAGAAGGACTGTTAAGCACCTCAGTTATTTTCTCTTGTCAGGAGGAGTTCTAGATGAGATGAAATTGCAAATGCTGAGTACTGTCGTATTACACCAGAAGTTAATAGCTACAGCTTCAAAGTCATATGCACAGTAACATGTCTGATCTATAAGGATTAAAATGGTTGGATAACTTAGGTGATGATGTAAGCCTGTATCTGCTACAAAATGTACACATCCACTTATAGGCGTATCTTTGCAATTTCTGGAAGAAAAAGGAAAGAGAAAAAAAGACTTGTCATTTCAGTGGAAATGTTAAAGTTCACCTTGTGTAAAAGGGCAGTGCAAATACTTTTCCGTTTCAATTCTCAAGATATAGAAAAGAGAAGATCAAATGTTAAGCAGAGAAACAGTAGGAACACCTACTATGGGAAATATTACCTTGCTGAATTCCTTCTCAGACTGCTTTCGATATTTGAATTTTATGCCATATACCTTTTTATAATTTTTTATTTTAGAGAATCCTTTCATTATTAAGGAGTAACTACTCAATATATACAAGTATCTGAGTACTGATAGAAGCTGTATATTCTTTGCAAAAACATCACCTCAGCCAGATAACTTCATAAAAATGCATGCTAAGCGTCTTAATTTTGTAAAGATTATCCAAACCCCAAAGCTTTCTGAGCTTCATTCATCCCTAATTACAGGATGAAGATTCTACATCTGGTTTAGACTGTTTAGACTGTAGAAAGTTTCATTTCAGTAATAGCGAAAAAGAAAGGAGTACTGAAGTTAATTTATATGAAAGCATTTTTTCTAAAGAGTAACATAATTAAGCAAATTTTAAAAAGAACCATTAGCCACTTCAATAATTTAATCTACTTATTAACAACTGTCTGAAATGTGAGCCATAGGAAATATCTTTATGCAAAGAAAATCAGCCGACAGTCCTTATAAAATCGTAGCAACCATGGAATGTGATATATATTATATACATATATAATCATATCTACATGCGCAATATAACTGAAAGTTTCTCTTCCTTGACCCTCCACAGGAATCATGCAGTCTTGCCTCAGATTGCTGTATCTTGCTACTAGTGCAGGTTTTGAATCATTTACCATCTACACTTCTGAGAGCTCTTCGCAGACAGAATGGTCAGTGGTGTTCATACTATTTAGAAAGACAATACGTGTATCTTCACTTTTCTGTTTCTCAGATAAACTTGAACATGAGAAACATCAAAAACAAGCAAGAAAAGTAAAAGAAGTATTTTGGGAAATTTGGATTCCAGTCTTCATAGGCTCAGTAAATGTTTCAGAACTGCACTAAAACCTCAAGCTTTGGAGGATTAATGTATCGGTCTTTTTAATAAAACAAGTTTTGTAAAATCCTCTTCCTTATTTAGATGCAGGAATCTAGGAGCATATAACTGGAACCTCCTGGAATACTGAGTGGAATATCTTTATCTCTTTTTATCTTATTCATTCAAATTCTAGTTTGCAACTGCTTAATTATATACTCCCTCTTTCCCCTCTCTATTCCTCTTTAACTGAGGTGTTATTTCTTATTGCTGAGGCCAGCAAGTAAGATCTTGGAAAAGGATGAAAACATATTGGGAGACACAGTATAATCCACTAAAATCTGCTCATTCTCAGTGAATAGAGAAGCAAAGTCTGGTTATATCTTCCTTATTTTTGGACAGAAGCGACCAATAGGACCATGACATACAGAAAAAAAGCAAACTGAAAAGAAAGTGCAAAACTAAACTAGCAGCAAATGTCATTAAAAACAAGGAAATATGTTCATACGTTCAGTTAGTTCAGTGGTCTCTATAGCATTAGGCTTGTAATAAAAAAGAATACACAACAATAAAAGCAACCTCCTTCCAACATCATTCTGAGAACTCAGGTTGGAATTTTCCTTCAAAATCTGGAGGTTTTTTAAATTAAAAGTTACTTTTAGAAATGCATCTCTACTTTCCATTTTTAATAATAAATTCTAAGAATAATTTTAAAATATCTTGAAAAGTTTTTTTTTTTATTTAGAGCTTTTTTTTTTTACCCCCCCAATTTCTTTTCAGGTACAAGACATTTCTACACTGTAAAAAGAAATTCCAGAAAATAATAAAATCTAAATTCAGGGTAACTGAACTTCCCTGAATGCTGTCTTGCAAATGCCAACTGTTTCTTTTTGTTACTACGGAAGACTATTTAGAAAATTCCAAACACAATTTTGTCCCTTAGTGTCACATTTTTGGAAGAGGTTTTTGATACTGTCTTAGTTGTGAAGTAGTGAGTTTCAGACTTCGGCCATGATGTTCAAAGATCCTGTGCATCTTCAGTAAAAGCTCATAGAAAACCTTTGATTACAATATTTAATTGCAAAATTACAGTTTCAATTTGGAAAAACATGTAGGGATTAACTTTTATTTGAAAGGTTTTTTTCATACTGTTACAGAAAACCCAGAAAAGTGACTAAAAATATCACTTGAAACTACTTGTAGTTTGTTTGTTTTATTTTCCTCTCCTTTATTGTCCTTCACCTCTCTCTAACTGCTAATACATCCCTATCTAGCTGGATCAATTTTAGATTAAAAAAATGTGAAATGTTACTTATTTCATCTTAGAATTTCCTATTTAAATATCAGGGGAAAAAAACTCAATTTTATTTTTCTGAGAAAAATAACCCTGAGAAGAAGCCAATTCAATCCCTTGCTTGCAGCTGTAACAGTGTTTGAGATTTTTGAAGAAAAGTTTTTAATGTATCAGTTTGAAAGATACCTGACAATCAAAGAGCTAAGATTGTCAAGTGTTTGTGGTCCAAAATTGCATGGCTTTAACTGAAGATCACAGTTATACACAGCAGTCATTTATTTATATGTAAACAAATAACTCTTTTTAGATTGTATGATTATTTCATCTAACAATTGTTTATACAACACACACCCATATTCTTCCAATCTTTACTTCCTTAATTCAAGAAATCCATTTGAGTGTAATTTTTTACTTCAAAATTCTTTATCCTTTGTTACTTTTGCTTCATCTGCAGAAATGTGTTCCTTGCTTTGCTCTGCTCTCTAAGTTATGTCTTTCAGAGTCAGGCGGCATGGGCTTCACTGACATTTCTTTTGCAGTGAGGTCATTGGCAATCTTGTGTCATAAGCTTTTTAAGGAAGTTTCATATTCTAATATGACTTTTCTTTATCTAGCTGTAACCAGAACCTATGTGTTCACCTTCCTCAAAACCAATTACCCAATGCTTAAGAGGAGAGAACTAAATAGCTTTGAGTGTGTAATTACTGAAAAGTACATTTTGTAATCCTTAAGCATGTGTTTATGTGTGTGCTTTTGTGTGCGTACCATTTATTTAAAGTACTTGCTTTTCTTCCAGAATGTTAAAACAGTTTTGTTTTGGAGAGCTAAAGATTAGCCACAATGTAAGACTTTAAATAGAGTGCTTGATGACATACCTACTTTTCAGAGGGTCCTTCATTTGTAGAAATATGATTAAGAAAATACAAGTAGCTAAAACAGAAGTATTCCAGTTTCCCTTTTTAAATAACAAAATACAATAAAAGTAATGATTGCTTCACGATTAATTAAAATTTAAATCAATATAATAAAATAATTAAACCAGTCTCATTTAATTATTAGAACAAGATAATAGTAATATTAACCAGACATCTAAAAAATGTGTTTTATGAAATTTCAATAACTTTTATTGTAAAATCCAATTAAAGATTTTTGCTGTTGATTTTCTCCAACTGTATCAAATACAGTTACACTTCTCACCACAAAAAGCAAGTTGTCTAAGGCTCATTTTACTGGTGGTGTATGAATGAGTATTTACCTCTATTGAACTGCCAATTTATTAGACTATATGTAAGTATAAACAGTTTCAATAATTTCACACATCATCTGATCCACTGTTAAGCACTTGGTCTCAATTTATAATTCATAATTTGTGTGAGTACAGGAGAAACTTTTCTGAAAGCATGTGAGTTGGTTTTTTTTCAACCAACTATAAAACCTTTTTTTTTTTTGCCAAGTAATTCAGAGAAGCAGACTATCAGATTATAATTTCTTACAAAGTTCTTATTATCATAGCTAGGAATGGACAAAAATGTTTGAATTATCTTCTGGAATTAGGTAATGTATATCAGCAGCATAACTAGCAGTTTTCTTTCGGGAATTACCTGATTTTAAGCAGCTTCATAAAACACCTAAATGCATGCATTCTGTAAAAGAGTGATTATTTCCTGGCCATTAGCCACATACATTCTGTTATGTGTCATGAATAAAATATGACTGTCAAATGAATATCCATCATGCTCCCTAATATTCACTCACTAAGACTTGCAGCAAGTAATAAGATCTCTCAGTATCTAAAGGATTAAGAGTCCAGTTTAAATTGAATGGAGAAGTTTGCATTTCATAGATGGATTTTGATGAAAATGCCTCAGCTTGCTTTAGATTTCAGGTTCAAGTCAACCAAATATATCCTGGCCAAAGTTTGTTGCAATCGATAGTAGGGCAAAACCACTGTGATACAAAAATCTTAGATGCTTTCAGCCAATAAAAGATACTGCCTTTCTTTAAAAACTCTATTCATAATGGAAACATTTGTATATATGTTTTTATGTATATGCTAATAAACGCATCCATAGTGGTACTTATTATCCTCAGGAAAAGTGTTTTACTTTGGCTTTGAAGAATGCATCCAAGTGACAGCACAAATTTGGAGTACATGTGAACTCTATAGCATTGCTCTCTCTCCCATTCCTCATCCAGATTGTCCACACAAATTACTCACATATTAACTTGATTGGTCTCATGGATATAATTTCTAGGTCTTCTATTGCTCTGTAGAGTATTTTAATAAAGAGATAATGTCATGACAATAGTATTAATAACAATAATAACAATAATAACAATAACAATAATAATACTGTATAACCTCAGTGCTTAAGGCACCTTTGATTTGTGCTTCTCTTCACATTGATATCTTTGATAAATTCCATTAGATGCTTCTCCCCTCCATAACAACCCAAAGAAAAATAATTTTTGATCATAAAACAATACACAGATTTGTGCCACTCTACAAAATATTGACGAAAAATATTCTATTGCATCTTCTTCTCAGTCCTTAATATTCATTATCCTTAAATATACAATTAGATTTGATGATCTTGAAGGTCTTTTTCAACCTAAGTGATTCTATAATTCTATCATTCCATTTAGCTGTTGCTTTTGTAATCGAGAGATAATCATGCTCAGCTGGAGCTATTGCAATCAGCCAGAAATGTGGAAATATAAAATCTTCTTCATGTTTTGACTGACACTTTTTCAAGCGTATTAATTAATTTATCTGATCTAATAATAGTTTAGATATTTAAGGCTTCTTAGACAAGCAGGAGAGTTACAACTAATTTTAGTGAGAACTTAGTTTTGATTTAATGAGTCAAATTAATCTCTGAGAGTAACTCAATTGAAATTAATGAAGTTGTCAGTGAGAAGGTATCTCTCTGGTATATATCTGGTCATCCATATTTGGCAGTTGATTTACAGAATAGATTCTGTTTTACAGAAATCCTTTACCAAAAGAAATTATCCTGTGATCAACACTGCTGGCTTATACCATGCTAAAATGTCATTTTTTTGGTGAAGTCTTCATGGTGTAAAGCGAGGCTGCAGAAAGATATCTTACCTGTCTCAGGAGAAGCAAGCAAGCATATGAGTGTGAAAGCAGTGTGTTAGACAAAGAGAATATTGTAAAAACATGGAAATACTGCTACTTACAATCAGCGTATCTGGCACAGAACAGCACTGATCAGGGTGAACATACCATTGATGCATTAACGTAATGAATTTTAGTTTCTATCCTTAATGCTCATGCATTATATTATTATATTATATCCATGCTCAGATATACTCTGACTTGAATAGTTGAATCCAATTAATTTTAAGAGACAAAACTACGTACTGACATAAGAACATGTAATTCCACTCAGCGTTTCAGCATATCTGGATTTCTGCACTGATTATGAAAGGAAAGCCTCTCTTCCTTCTTAGTTTCCTCTAAACTGTCTTGCAGATACAGACGGTAGGTATTTTTAATTGTGCAATCTAATCTTAGTATGTACTGATAAAACCAGTTTTGTCATTTCTATGCAAGGATGCAGGATGTCTGAATCTGCCTACAATTTTACAATATGCAGAAAATTATGAACTGAGCATAATTTTACAGCTCAGTTCACAAAAGAAATATTGTGCAGAGGTACTAAAATAATTCTAAAATCTCCATAGCATTCTTTTGAAGAAGTGAATTTTAAAAGATAAATTCAATCATGAAAACTGGTATAATTCTATATAAACAACAAATATACATGTAATAGTTCCTTTGATATTTTTTTCTTTTTGATAAGGTCCCCATGGGTTTACAGTAGTTGTACTTGGGGCTCTCTAATAAAGATGCTGGCCTTAAAAGCAATTTCAATTCAAACATTTTATAGTTCAATAGCTCTTTCGGTAGCAGGGTAAATGACATGAATAGAACTAGAGACATTAACGCATACCCCAACTACTGACTCTGTGCAAATATTTCTTCAGAGGTTTTATTTATGGCCTTGTTTTATGTCTGCAAACCCTAACAGATCTGTGTTACTCCAAAGTGTCCCAGTCACTCAGTTACAAGTGCATATGCCCTAATGTATTTTATCTTTATGAAGTGATGCTGCCTGACTGCACTTCTGGATGTATGATATGCTAAGCTTTACTGCATTGCAAATGCCCCTTTTAATTTGAACTTGAGTATATTCTAATTTTTACAGAATAAAATCAAAATAGAATCACCAGTTCCTCCGAATATGATCAATTAACAGAGTTAATCAAGTTAACATAGGTTTCCTAAATCACACCACATATGTAATTAAGCAATACTGTACTTCTCTTGCAAATATACACTGTGCTGCCAGGAAGAAAGAAAGGCAGAATCCAGATCTCAGTAGCAAAGCCAAACTTGTAAAAACTGATTGTTGGACAACTTTCACCAAAAACTAATTTTCTTAAAAGCTGCTAGGCAGTATTTTTATTTCAGGGCAATCCTCAATAAACATTTCAAGACTTTTTAGAGCAAAAATAGGCTAATTGGCTTCAATTCCATACTTACAAAAAGAGGATAACAATACCTTCTAGAGGTAATAAGAATTTTTACAAGCATATCTGTTAGTATGAACACAGTACTTAATAACTATAAAGCATCACAAGAACATACAAACAATTACACTGTTTAAGCCTTCCACTCCTTTATGGCTCACACACACAGGCACACATGATTCCATATAAACAAGTAACAGTTTTAGTTTATTTCACCCCTTCATCTGAATTCTCATAATGAGTATTGAGTAAAAATAGCAGCAAAAACATTCAAATTTTATGGAAATCATTTCTCATTCAAACAAAGGAGTCATATAACTTTGTTTTGATTAGTTGACTTGTCTTATGCTCTGTCTCTGCTGCCAGTCAGATAAATTTAATAAAATAAACAGAGGAAGTAAAGCAAACATCCATGAATTATATTATACCTTCACATGATGTTAAGAAGCTGTCCCAGTTATATTCATCAAAATACAGATCTTGTCAGTTCCAGAAAAGTTGCCCTGTAAGAACCGTTCCTTATAAGTGCAGACCTATCACATTTTTTATACCATATGGCAAGTCAGTATTAAATCCTAGGGGAAAACAGCTCTCAAAGAGTTTCTATCCCTACCTTCACCCCATTTAAACTTACATTTCAGTAACTTTTTTGGTAGGTTCTTTCTCTGCTCTTCAGTCTAGCAGTTTAAATTCTTTTAATAAGTTATTTGAAAATTACTGCCTGGTCAGTAGAAACTTCAGAATGTCAAGCCTCTCAAACTATCAACATCTAGATCTACTTTAAAACATTCACCCTCATAGGAATAACTCATTTTTAAAAATCCTAGGATCTTTGAGCTATAAAAAATTTGTCAAGGCAGAAAAGTCAGAATCCTCTAAAAAGTTGCATCTGTGGTACTGTTTTATGTATGACATATTCACTGCAGAAAATACCTTGTTCTTGTATGGTCATAGAATGAATCAAGCTCATTTTATTTTACACACTACTGAAGTTTCAATTATTTGCTATCTTGCTGAGCTTCTCTAACTCTTATAGTAACCATCATCCTCACACTAGTGTTCTGTAATAATATATTTATTCATAGGGTCAAACACACAATGAGTGATTTTAAAAGGGATGGAAGGAATTCTTTTTTACATTAACACATAAATTTTAGCATATTTAATATCTCAGTTCATTTTAAGTCCCTTTTTGAATGACACCCCAAAAATAGTTATTATTATTATCATTATTAATTTGACAATATTTAGATAATTGATTGGTGAGATTTTTCTGAGTGCATGAAAAAGAGAGATATCTTTCAGAATAGTAATTAGATATAGGTTTTTTTCAAAAGCTTTTATAATTTAGGTAGAAAACTTTAAACTACTAGTAAAATAATGTGAGAACAAGTAACATAGGAAAACTTGCTTTTAATATTTTCAATTTTTTTTATTAAAATGCTTGATGTTTTTAATAATAACTTGTTTGTGGTTTTTTGGGTTTTTTTTTCCTCCTGTTGCAGCCTTTGGGCTATCTAGGAGCTGCTGGATTGTGTTTTTCTCAAGAGTAAGGGACATGGATAATGTGTAGACCTCTTAATGACTAACTTTTCTTTATGTTCCTGCACTGTTTCTCTTTTTGAACCTCCAGAAGAATTTGTTGAAAGACAAAAATAATCCTTTGGTGCAGATACTGCAGCCAAGCTGTTAGCTTCCATATGTGATTAGTACTAGACACCAGACTGATGCTCCTCTACCTTGCTCACCATTCTTATCCCACAATTACACAGCTGCTGGCTCCAGAGATAGAAGCACCTCCAGACTGACTGTCCTACGGACTTTATCATCATAAGTGACAGGAGAGATTAATTCCTTTGTGCCATAATGATTAAGTTTACCTAGACCTTCTTTGGCATTTGCCTAAACATTAACAATTCTCCAAAAGATGATGGCATCACTACTGGTTTTATTCGTCCTGCTTTACTAAGGAAAGGCAATAAAATTCAAATACCTGCTAGTGACATGCATACACAACACAATTGCAAATTTGTAAAAGCATAATGATCTTGCTTGCCTTACTCCTGAGTAGCTCTAGGAAATAACGAATTAATGAATGAGCTCAGGTATCTGGGAGCAGACTCTTGCTAAAGAATTCATTGACTATTTCTTAGCTACCTGCCTAAGACATATTTTACGAAGAGTTTTCATCTATTATACTTCCTTTTTAAGTCCTGCTCTGAATGAAGATATAGTTGAACAAAATTCAACCAAAATCTCTTAAATATTTTTAAATTAAGTACAAGAGTCTCTATTTATAATTATCAGTAAAAGATATTCAATTTTTATATATTTGTATCTGTTTGTTTTAAAATACAAAAATATTTCATATTAAAAAATGAAAATGCCTTATAGTCAGGTAAAAATACAGAAATATTTTTTAGGAAAATAAAAATGCCTCATAATCAATTCTTCATTTTCATGGTTTCATATTCTTCATACTTTATCTCATTTAACTCTTCATAATAAACACCCTCTTTGTTGCTGGCTATACTGTGATCTATGTATGTCTAATACCTTGATTTGTTTTTTATTTCTCTCAAATCAAGTAAAAGACAAAATTCACAAACTGGTAACTCCATGTGTCCAACACTACATAAAGCTCTAGTTTTTATCCTGTTTCTCTTTTATTCTGTTTTTTGGTGGTTTTGTTTGTGTTGGGGTTTTTTGGTGGTTTTGCTTATGTTGGGGTTTTTTGGTTTTCCCCACCTGTTGGTGGGGAAGTGAGCAAACAGCTGTGTGGTGCTTGATTGTTGGCTCGGGATCCCCCACAATGATGTCAGCAATATATTGCAGGTGTTCAGGACCTTCATCCTGTTCCTTTGCACTCTGTATCAGTCCATAGCAAATGGTGGGGCTCTGTTACCATCCCTAGGGCAGCTGATTCCAGGTGTACCAGACACTCCACAAAGTGGTCTGCACTCTGTATTATTAATACTGTTTTGGTCTCAATCCCGAAACATAGCCCCATAAAAGTCACTGTGAAGAAATTTACCTCTTTCCTAGCCAAAACCAGCACAGTACCTAAACACTTTTCTTTTAAATGACAAATTTTATCACATAAATGTTTGTTTCCTGGATACTAGTAATTTACCATGTTATCTGTTTTACTTTTTATCCCGAAGTTCTTTCCTCAATAACATCTCATTACATACATTTATCAAGAAAATGTCATTCCGTGCCATTGCAGAATATCGACCACAATACACCACAGATAGGTTGCGAAAAAACAGACTTACATTATTTAATTAATAAAATATCCAGAACTCTTAATATTTCTATTATACTATATTTCTACTATAGTATCAGTACTTTATTTCATCAACATCTAGTGAGAAACAGTATAATGCATGCTTCAGAAGAAAAGGCTTTCCTGAAAAATGCTAAGCATTGGTATTTGACTATTGATATTTGACTATTGCATTGCAGAATTTGCAATTAACATAGAGTGGCTCTTAGTCTTTTACTAGTAAGCATGACTATATATCCTCTGCTGCAGTTTGAGTTCTGCGTTTTCCTTATGCAAAAATACTTTATTTTAAAATATTTTGTGTCATTTCTTCTTTAGCCACAGAGAAGTATTCTTAAAACAGAGTGGTTAAGACTGTTGATTGCTTCACTGCATTACAACTAGCTTGTTGGCATTAATCAGAAAGTACTATATGACTCATTAGCTGTGAAAGGCTTTAAATAATTGATTTTCAGCATGGGGGATTAACATGGAATCTCATTAACCAAGAAAGTTTGCTATAGTTTTCATTGAAGTAGAACTTGCGCTTTGGAAATTGCTTGATAGGGGAAAAAAGCGGTAGCTGCCTCAACAGAAACCCAGTACTGCCAATATTACTAAACTTCCATCATATTATATATCTTTTGTTTTTTAATAGTTGAAGATATATCTGATATAACAAAACTGTGATGCACATTGGACATATATTGTTTGATTGAAATATTTGGTTGATTGTTTTAATCATATTTTTGTTCATTTGTTTTGCTAAAGATTATGTGGTTTAGATGAAACTTGCTGTAGATTGACTATAAATATCAGAATTTTTTAATACCAGTGGGGAGTTCAAGTTTCACGGATTAAAATTCTCTGAGGTCCTGGAGATTTTACTAACCAATGAGAGCAGGAAGTGGGTTATCTAGTGAAAGCATTTTCAAAGACATGTTCCTCCGGTATACAGCTACGTCTTTCTCCTTTATAGCTGCTTTTTCAATGTGGCAGATCAGTTTCCTGAGGAGAAGCAGCCCATTGTTTATATGCTGCGTCTGTTCTAGGGAATTTTTCTTCTATTCAGTTATAACATCAGTGACCTGCAAGAGAGTTAGTTGAATGGAATTTTCTGTCTTTAGCTGACTCATATCAGAGATATTCTAGAAAATAATTATTCTGATTCTTGCACAGTACTTTTTATAACTAAAGAAATTTATTTAGCAAAGTTGCTACTACTGTGTTAAAGCATCCCTCTAGGGTGAAATAGAAGAATGAAAATATTTTTTTTTTCTAATGACTAATATTTTTACAATAATTTATTTATCACAAATGCTTTCAATTTTATCAACATCCTCTATCAAAAGATTAAATAGGATACTGTAATGTCAGATTATTTTTTTCCAGCCTTCCTTTTTATTTCTGATATCTGCCATTTTTAGATCCCTATAAAAAACATAACTATAAAATAATCTGTTCATAGAAGAACTGTCTTCCGCCAAGTACTTAATGACTGGTGCATGCACTGTTTCTATCCCTCCTAGACTTTTCACACATCAAGCCCATACGAGACATCTCTATATCTCTAAGCTTTTTGGTTACTAGTTATTACTACATTATTAAATTGAGTTTCTTCTGCTCTCCGTGTCCACGGCAAACTTTGCCCTCAATATTCTTTACCTAATGAAGCAACCTGTAATATTTGTGATTTTTTTTTTTTAATGGAGTGGATCAAAGTGTACAGACTTCTTTACACAGACATGTTTCAAATTCCATACAAGCTTATATGTACTATTCCACTGCACCACCTTTACATTTTACTATGTTGTTTACTCATTCTTTAAACCATAATTCAGGAGTAATTTATTGGGTTTTTTAGCTCACCTGAGTCAAGTGATGATTAACTATGACCTACCTCTCTTATCTATTTTTTATTCCCTTAAATAATGGATATTTACTGGGAGAGGGAGAGTGCAGGGGAAAGGGTTTTGTATTTGTCCAGGTGTGCGCTGATTTAATTTGACCTCTTCATTTAGGTTTCTTTCCACTATCTGGTTTTATGACCTGAACCATTCCCACTACATTTCTAGTGCCAACAGACTAGTAGAACTTTGGTTTGAGATACTGACAGTCTGCTAGCTGTTGGCTAAAGCAAAAACACTATGTCTTCACTGTAAATTTTAAAATCTTTTCCTCATACCATTTTTTAAATCACTCAATGAAATTCTGAAGTTGTTTATGCCTGCCTACATCTGCATAAGAAACCATAAACATTTTAGAAAACTACGATGAAAATGTCTTAATTTCAAATTTCTGTATTTTCTCTAAGCGTACAATCTGTTAATCTAAGTGTATAATCTTAAATTGGGCACTAAGGTATACTATGAAATTCTTAGTGTAATTCTGTAGTGTTTGTTTTAATAAGCAGCATATTAAACAGTTGGGATAGAAGTGTTTGCTATGAATTTTTTATTATTCATGCTATCAGTTCACATACAGTTCTAGCATAACATGTATGGTGTTTTTTATCATGTTATGGGAGGATCACAGGACCTCAATGGGCAGTTTGGATCCACTGCCTTCCTAATATGTAGCATGACTATTTTACAAGAGAGATGATTTACAATGATCAGCAGGCTGGAAAAAATAAAATAAAAAACAATATAAAAAGACCCTAAACAGGAATGGTTATGAGCATAAAATGATCTCACTTCACTGAGCAATCTCCCGTAGAGGTGAGGTTCCTTAGAACAGAAGAGTCAAGGATTTGACACTGCTGCCACATAATATGTGCTTCTATTGCCATTAGTCTGACAGTTCTTGTAAGCAGTAATTCCATTCTATATCTAAAAAAGGTCACCACTGAAAATTCAGGTACAAAAATTAAATAATCCACAAACATGTAGCAATGTGTCACTAGCTTACTTCTTTCTTTATGAACTTTAGTAAAATAATTATTTTCAACAACTTGTTCCAAATAAGTTATTACGATTTTAACATTGTGGTGCTGTTTTAGCAACAGCATAAAGAGGATAAAATTTAAAGATGCTAAAATATAGAAAATTATACATGTGGGCCATACTTGTATCTGTACTGTCCACTCCTGTAACACACAAAAATACACAAATAAAATTAATAAAATAAACAAACGTAATTGTTTTCTGAAATGTTCTAAAGGTTTAATAAATATTTCTCCCTACTAAACTAGAAAGATTCAATACAACTAAACCTTTCCAATTTAATTAAAATATAACACTAAACAGTATTACAGCCTATATTTTTTCCTCTGTTCTATCACAGACTGAATCTTATCTAACCTTATTAGAATCAGGTCAAAAAATCCCTCATTCTGTGAAAGCTGAATAACAATCAGAATAACATAGCATCTTATACCTGCGGTAAAATTAGGACCAAAATTATCTAATGTTAGTCTCATGAACTACGGTACATATTTAATTCAATAAATAGGTTCAAAACTTGGTTTATTAGTTATTCTTTGGACTCAATACTTTAACATAGCCTTGAAATGATAATACTATTTGCAGAGCAATAGCATCATTATGCTGTTACTACGTCCTAGTTTGACATAATAGTATGTTTTAACTTTTACTTTTTGATTATGATTCTCTTCTATACCTTTCTTTCTAAGACATTGAATATTTTTTTTAAAAAAAAAGGGAATTTGGAAGGGACTTAGAGAACACCAGGAAGAAATTAAGGAATGGAAAGGGAATCTGTGATTTTTTTTCTCCCAATATTGCTTTTGTGATATTCCGTCACTGGGAAAGTTATTGATTCTGCATTTGATGAAGTGGCTTTTAAACCTAATAATTCTTCCCTGCCATTTCTCTTTTCCTTAATATCATAGCTACCTCAGACACTGAACATTCAATAAGTAAACCAAATATGTTTATTTTGTCTTGGCAAGAAATATTATTAATGCTGATCCCTTTTTTATGTTCTTGAAGCCACCACTGCCCAAAACAATGCTGATGTCCTCTTCCTTCATATGTTAAATACTGTAATTTAAATTGTCTAATAATAACTAATGAAACTGCAGCCCATATAAAAATATAGTTAAATTGCTTATGAATTTCCAAAGCTATTGAAGTGAAGGAGGAAACACCATGCTCATTGTGTTACATAGCATCAAAAAAAAATCAGTAACTTAAAGTAGCTATTGACTGATTTTCAGATGGAAAATTGATTGCCAAAATGCATGTAAATTACATTTAGTCCCCAGCACAGATTCGCGAATTGTGCTTGTCTAAAAAATAACTGCAATACTGAAAAGAGCTACTTTTCTGTTACAATCTCTCAGTGTTATGGTTACACACATTCTCTACACATATACCTGAATATTTAGGAGAGAGAAACATTAAACATAAATCTCGTAGACAACACATGTATTGTATAGGACTTTGGTTTTCATTAATAATAATAAAAAATGTAAAAGAAATGAACAAAGAAGGGAAATATTTAGGCTTTTGGAAGTCATACATAATATTGGAGGACAAAAAGGGGAATTTTAGATAATTCAAAAGACGACCATTCCTGCTTCCCAGAAACAATCAATTTGATGCCAAGTCTTAGTCAGTCCTTTTTAATTTGATTATAGTGATTGTCTTAAAAAAAAATTAGATCTTTCTTTGTCATATTCTTTCATTTTTCAGACTCCTTTTTGTTCAAGATTCTGAAGTCCAAATTTTATTAAATATTTTTCTTTGTCTTCACCTAATTTATGCAGATAAAAAGTATATTTGAGTAATTTGAAAAACTGTGAATAACAAGGAATGTAGCATGAAAACTTTGTTCAATTTAATCTTGTATCATAAAGCATAGGAAATGTTATTTCTGTCAATACTAGCAAAAGGCCATTGACTTTTTATTGCTCTGATCTTACTTTGATAGCTGTGATAGCATTTCTCCAGCAGACACGTAACTATTGCCTAAAACGGTTTTAGTTAAACTTTAGTTTACAGTAAGGACAAGCAAAATGTGTATACTGAACTGTTAATGATTCCTAAATAAAAATTGTTGTAGAAGGACATAGACATAGAATGATACCTGAGGCCCAGGAATGAAACCTTGTGAATAAGGCAGAACTAGACTTACATGTAATTGTACTGTAACTATCAAATTTATTTTTACCTAGAAGTGCCAACAGCAGTGGTAATGAGAAAACAGCACAGTGATAAAACTCTTCACTATATGTGCATCTCAGCCTGCCTCCCCAGATCTCTGCTGGGAAGCAGTAGAATCCAGAGAAACTTAGATGTCAAAGTAATCTATTTCAGTTAGAATTTTAAGAGGTGAAGATTTTGCTTAAAATTGTAATCACACAATAAAATAGGAAGGAACGAGAGAATCAGAATAAGAATAAAGGAAAATTATTCTAATATGGAATTTAATATTATGGGGAAAAAAATAAAGAAAAAGACTCCTGTGTCTAAATTTATATTTTACTTCAAAGTATATCACTACGTCTGTTAGGAATAAAATTGCGCTCATCAAACTTAAACTGAGAGACAATGAGAAATAATATTTAAAAGAAAAAAGATGGAAATCTTGAACACAAGTTCTCCACTGCAATGCATTTAAATTCTTTTTACATTATTTTTACATTTGTATCACAAATACAAAACGACTGATGCTTTTAATGTTATCTTGAAATGTATAAATCATGTATAGCTATAGATAGATATAGATGATAGATATAGATATAGATATATAGATATCTGCTGCAAGTACAAATTTATACTTAAGCTGACAAATATATTGTCCATTCTTCATAGTAGTTTTCTACTATTTCTGCATAAGAGGAATCTGGCCTATTTATTTATTTCCAAATTGTTTGCAATTCTTATGTTTGAAGGCCATCCAAGTTACTCTGAGGATGATTAAATCTGAGTAGGGTGTATTTTTGTTATTGTCAGTCATGTTCACTAACACTTTACTGTTGTTATTTTGTCTCAGAGAAATTTTAAACTATTTCTTATGTTAAGTAACAGACATAGGCAGAGTGAAGGAGTTAAAATCATGTTTTGGTTGCCCAGCAATGTCAGAATTCCATAGATTCAGACTTCTGAAAACAGAGAAGTCACATCTCTCAAATTAAAACTGTTTCAATGAAGCACACAGAGCAGTGAAGAAGTTTTCACTGTTGGCTTTTTGAAGACATTGAATATATTGCAGAGCTATTACTGTGTTCCTCCCAACCTTTTCCTTTTTCATCTAAATAAACTTGATTGTTTCTCAGAGATCATGTTTTCTCATTATCTTATCATCTGTAGTATCATCTGTGAATGATTTATTTTGCCAGAAGACCAAGAGGCATTTTCTGCAGATTAAGAATGTGCTCAAGCCGCTGGCTTTAGTTAGATTACGTTATGTACAGCTATGCATGACATAGAAACATTTTTGTTAGTACTTGGTATGACAGGTAAATTAAACTATCCTTTCTGATCTACATAATTACTTACCATATCAGAATCTGATGGGAGTCATTATATTATAGAAACATATTGAGATGATAAATATATTATAAAATCTAACACTGCTTGGCATAAAGATGGAAACTGCACTCCTGAAATCTTAGTGTTCCTTGCTTCAGAGATTTGGGATCTTTAGGATCTCTTCTTATTCTTCAGTTATTTGTGCAGTTTTCTCTTTCTAGTCAGAAAAAGAGCAGAAGCTGGTAAGAGTCCACTTGCCAAGTCTCTGCAGACCACAGCTGAGAACTGCAGTTACTGGCACATCAGCCTTTGTCATTCTAATGTCTCATGCAGAGCAGCCAATGAGGAGTGCTCAATGCCTATATTACATCCCATATTTTTTTTATTTCCTATATTTCTTCATGAGTTTCTGCATTTGTTATTGTTGATTGTGCTGTTGGGTGTCTAAATACCATAATTCCAAAGGAAGCTCAACCAGAGGCACAACCATCTCAGGAGCAAACAAATCATAAGATCTAAGGTGTGAATGTTTTAAACTTTGTCATGACTGATTGGGGTGTTTGATTGTTTAAACACTGCAAGGACTACAGGGATAAATGAGTAGAATATAATCCTGTGTTGGAGCAATTTGAATAATGCCACAACAATCACAGCCACTTCACTGCTTTTTATGTCTGGCTCCAAGAACCAGACCCATGGTGTCTTTTTTTTTTTTATTGCCCCATGGAATTTAATTAATCATCCAATGCAGAGAAAAGAGAGGAAAACCAATAGTTTTAAATTAATCACAAACTTTTTACTACAGTCTCTGAGAGACCATTGTAACCTACACAGACCTCAGCTGGGATTTAGCAATCAAATTCTAATTTGTCTGCTGTTTTAATAGTAACAAAAGAATTAGTAGCATTTCTATTTAGTGAAATATTCATTGCCACTCCTTTTTCTTTGAATAGGTTTAATCTGTTTTTCATTCATTCGCTGATATTTTCAAGTGCATTACTGCAAAACTAAATAGAACAATTGATTAGTAATGTTTGGATAGATGCGTGAATAGATAGATGTACATGCTTTAATGGTATTTTTTGCTTATAGAAGTAGAAAAGTTTCACACAAGGCAGTAAATTTTTAAAATATAGCTAATTCTCTCAATTACTACTATTATTTTGAAGAAAGGCTGTCTCAGATATGTATTCAAATCATTACAATCTTCTGTATCAAATGTATTTAACTTTTTATTCAGTCTACATTATTTTGTCTCTAGTTTTCGGAATTCTTACAGAATAATAATAAAAAAAACTATCAGTGACATAAGGAAATCCTCATTAAAAAAAAACCCATACAAATTTGTATTGTAATATTTTATTGTATAAACTTAGATGATTGCTGAGGAATATATGTTAATTTTTTTTTTTAAGTTCCTCTGTCTCTAATCTATGTTTTTGTTTTATTAGAGTACCTATATAATTATACATATTGTGCCTAGGCAATACATAGTTCTTATTTTTGTTCATATGAAATTCAGTAAACAGTCATTTATTCATTTAGTCATTGCAATCTGTGTTTGTGTGGACAATCACATTTGTAAATGTTCTCATGTGAATAAGCATCCACCAACATCTGGATTTTCCAACCCAGCATGAGCTTTGATAGCCATGACAATAAGATTGTATTCTGCCTATTGCAACTATTAATTTGTACTTGGAGCATCCTTATAATTTTCACTGTCTTGCTTTAACTAGTGATGAATTGAACAATAAATTTAAACTTTAATGAAGTCAAAACCCTCAAAGAATAAATAGAGCTTGGGAAGATAATGACCAGAATTTGTATCAACGCAGATTTAGTTCTATAAAGCCATAAACAGGACAATCAAGATCTTATATGTTGACTTTAATATAATTTCTATTGAAACATGAGAAACAATGCATAGTGGCAATGCAGATTTAGAAATTTCCTCTTAGGAATAACAGAGGATTGATTTAAAGCATATAGTTATGTATAAGTCTAATCTTTTCAGATACTGCAGATTAGATGGTGGATAAACTACTTAAAGAACCTCAAACAATAGGAAAGTTAGTATTTTGAATAAAACCATAATAAGTTTCAAAGCTGACATTGTATACGTTAATAAAAAAATATCCTGATTTCAGATGGGACAAAATTAATTTTCTTCTGAGTAGCTGGTACAGGGCCATGTTTTGGATTAATTATGAGAATAATGTAGGTAACACACTGATGGTTTGGCTGTTGCTAAGTAGTGCTTATTGTCTGCCAGTGAGGAGGTGCACAAAAAGCTGGGAGGGAGCATGGCCAGGACAGCTGACCTGAACTGACCAAAGGGATATTCCGTAACACAGAGTATCGTGCCCAGTGTATTAACTGAGGGAGTTCCCTGGAAGGGGAGTGGGCTGGACATCACTCTGTGAATAGTGAACAACTGCATTGTGCATCACTTGTTTCTCTTGGGTCCTGCTACTGTCTCACCCTCTCCTTATTACTATTATTATTATTAACTTATTAGTAGTAATTTTTTTTTATCAGTTAGTAAATTCCTCTTATCTCAACCCACCTTTTATTTCTGATTCTCCTTCTCACTGACAGGGAGGAAGTTAGCAGCTACATAGTACTTCATTCCTACCTCAGGTTAAATCATGATAAAAAATAAATTCAATTTCTCTTGATTAATGAAAATAATAGTAAAAAAATTAAACTTTGATGTATGATGTCTTTTGAAATTCATTTTCCCTAACTGATATACCTAAATTCAGAAAATAGTGCTATCACTGAGCATTAAAAAATTTATTGCTCCTTTATTTATCAGCTAATAATATGCATTTCCATTTAAAATAAGTAATCTCTGCAGAAAATAAAAGCATACATTTACCTTGTCTCCCTTGTCTCTTTCTAAAGTTGTTCTTATGGAAAATGCATATATATTTTTTTTTCTTTCATGATTTCCAAATCCTAAAATTTGCTTACCTCGAATAATTGGGGAAACAATAGAAGTTCTTTCCAGACCACAAACTTGTAAGAACCTAGTACAGTAATCTCAGTTCTATATATGCAGTTGCACACCAGAAACTTTATCATAGGACACTTTTATTTATTTTTTCATGGCTCCACAGGACATTGAAGCCCTAGAAAATATTGCATTAACTTCCTTGAATTTAAGCTCAAATGTTGAATAGTCCGAGAATCTTCTAATAACTTTCTGCAGAGTTTGAACTTGCATATATAATAAGAAGATGAGTTTAAAAAAAATGAATAAAAATCATTTGTGTAGATCCATGACATTTCCTGATATTCCATTCTCCTGACTGTAGCTCGTCCTGCAGACATTACTATTAGCAAACCTGTGAGAGCTAGGTATTAAAAGCAAACTATCATCAGTATTTCTCTGCATCATTAAACATAAAGAACATTAACTAAGAAAATCAGTGTAGAGCCCAATTAATTACAAAAGAAGGAATAGCAAGGAAACAAAAGAGTTTTCAAATGTGCTCAACAGTCTCATCTCAAGCATTTGTATATGCACCCCAAAAAGCAAAGCTATTTAATCTGTAATGCAAATATTGAATGAAACAGAACTTTAATTAGATAGCATCTGTCTTTTGAAAAGTTTTCTCCTGACAGTTTATTTAGACAGTAATATCCTCCATTCACTTTAAAAATTACATTGGTTAATGGAAAAAAAAAATTTCCATTGAGCAAAAATCCACAAAAAAACCACCATGCAGAAATACATGTCCAGACAGATGCAGATATTTTTTGTGGTTGTACTCTATAACAATATAACTGAACTTGTTTACATATTGCATATTGAAGAAAATTTAACAGAGTTTTTAGCATATAATTGAAACGTGCATGAAAATTTTAATTCAAATAAACTTCACAGATTTTTTTATATAACCGTTGAAGTTTGGTTTCATTTCATCCATCTAAAAGAGCAATATAAGGTCTAGCTCATTAGATTTAAATGCAACCTTTCCATCCAACCCGAAGAAAAAAAAATAAAATACTTATCTTAGAGAACTTAACTTTGAGAAATGCCTATTTCACTTCATGAATGATGCAGAAAAAAAGATGAAGTTAGACCATTTAGGTTTTCATCATCAAAAATTGGATGAGATCAAACCACTTCCAGTGGCTTTATTAGCATACACTGAGATATGAATTTAAAAATCATCTTAGTAGATTACTGTTAAGAAAGAAAGAATGGCGTTAAATGAAAAAAGGAAGAAAAATTGTTAACACAAACTATGAAGATATGACAAGCTATAAGTAATTAAGATATTTTACTAATATAAAATATAGCCCTGTTCAAGTTAAAAACCCAGTAAAATTATTGTTAAGTCAGTTGAATAGTTTTATGATTCAGACATGAAGAGTGAGAACAAAATTTTATGCATTTTTGTAGGTTTACAGCAAGATTACAATCACCATGGTAACACTTCTCATATTAAAAAAGTAGGATAATAGATTTTGACTAGTTGTTCATCTGCATCTTAATTTTCTGAGACAAAAAAAGATACTGCTTCAATTTGTTAATGATTACAGCATCACATTTTTGTTTTTATTAATAATTAATGAATTCATATATTTTGCATAAATATATAGGACCTTGAAGATTAAAATCTTACAAATTGTGTGACTGAAGTGCATTATAAAACAACAGAAATAAACAAAGTCCTAATAGCTTTCTCTGTGTTATCTAAACACTCTTGATCCTTAAACTCCATTAGTGAACATGTTGGGGAATTTTTTTCCAACAACTAACATTATTTACAAAGAAATCATGCATACCATTCATCTATCCTAGTCTGACCAATTTACTTATGTGGAGTAGTGTTGCATTAATTTCAGAGGAAACCACTCACGGAGCCTTGTAAGCAAGGCTATCAGGATATTGGTATTTTCCACTGAATGAATTCATGTTTAATTACCAGTGCAATGACCATTGTATTCTCATGACTGAGACATCATATGACTCCTGCTAGTCCTGCTGGCTCTGTTCCTTTCCTAGCCTTTGTTGTGGCATTGAAATTTGGTCATTCAAATGTCCGAAACATTGTCTCGCTTCCAGCTGGTCGCTGCTTATGTGATGGTAGTGACCACATAGTTATCCCAGTTTTTCCATTCTGTGTAACATGTTTTTGTTCACTGACAATAGCATTCACATTTCCTTTATTTAAACATTTTTTTCTATATTATTTATGCTTAAAAATGAAACTGTGTGGTTGTCACTCAGAAATAAAGATCAAAACAAGAACATTGTTTGAAAATCCATTTTATAAATCAGCAGTTTTAAATAAAATCTTGAATATGCTACCAGATTTCATGCGAGTTATAGACTTTATTACATTTTAGAATTAAAGAAACAAAAATCATTGTTTCCTGGCATTAAGATGTTTCCCTTTTATATGAATCTTAGCTAAGCAAAGGAACTTTGACAAAGTCCTGTTGAAACCTAGGCATGATCATGGAACCATGAGAATGGCTTGGGTTGGAAAAGACCTTAAAGATCATCTAGTTCCAACCCTCTGCCATGGGCAGGACACCTGATACTGTTTTATAGTAATTTTAAATCTCTTTCTTTTTTTTGTTTGCACTAGTTTTCTAAACTTTCTAGCCCCACATTACTGTATTTTTTGTACTGTATAGTAAGATTTAGTAACTATTATAGCATGGGATAGGAGTCAAAGACCCAGGCGGATCCCTTTCTGTATTGTCCTTCAGTATTATTACAGACAAGCACAGAGAGCCCAGTTCTTACTGTAATAGGCCCTATAAAGGACTCAAAGTAAAGATAAGCTCTAACAAATTGTTAATAATCATAGATGAAGTTAGATACCATGTGGAAACTAAACCAAGATATAAAGATAGGCATAAACTTCAATGACTAGAACTATAAATAAAAGCCACATCCTTTCAGATGCTGATAAATTGAAAATTTGGCTTTTGAAGGAAGAGTTAGAGACCATGGATTGATAACTGTTACTCTGTTGTGAGTTGAATAGAGGAAAGAATCATAAAATTAATTACATATGCTTTATTGATTATAAATTAATTGTTAACTTGCTTAGGGGACACAAATATGACTCTGATAATTGATCATTTAAGTAAAGATAAAACTACCAATTTAGTAGTTCATATGTCTAAAGCAACAGTACTGACTATATTGAGAACAAATAAGCAACCATTTCCAAAAATATATATGAAAGATTCATTTTCTGTTTCAGCAGAAAGCTTTTCTTCTTTTTAAAATTGTGAGCCATCTTGGGCAAAATACATGCTTATTCGAATGAGAACATGATCCCTCAATATCTGCTGTTTCCCTGTCTAGTAGGAAACCAAGTTTTGGGGTTTTTGGTTTTGGTTTTCTTTCTAATTAATAAACCATACTTTATATATATGCCTACTAATCTCCCTGTGACTGGTGCGTAACAAGAGCCATCCTCACTTACCTGACATTCTTGGAGTGTGTTTCTAACACTGTTTTCAATGTTTGACTACAAGTTAGTGGTTGTAGGGACTGGGTATAGACAAATGGTGACAAATACGGTGTCCCGGATCACTAACTGATTACAACATTAAGTGCCAAAGGGACTTATGAGATATCAAAATTATTTCTACCATAAATCCTAACAAATACCAGACACAACATAAGAGGATTCATCAGAGAATGAATGTGTTCATTACTTACTCTGGCTAATGTCAGATTAATTTTTTCTTTTTTTTTTCTAACTTGTGGTAAGGCCAGGTCTGATTGTAGGTGATTGATTGACATATCAATCAGTTCAAGAAACAAAACAGTTTGAAAAATAGCTTTATTAAGTGCAACATCAAATAAATTATTATTTAGGATAAAAATTTCCCACAGTGAGATGATTTTCACCATTTTAGAAAGAGTGGAGAAGGACCAACAGGACAGCCTTGGATGCACAGTGGTGACTATCTTCTGCCTGACCTCTCCCCTCTCTCTCTCCCCCTGCCTCTCTCTCTCCCTCTCCTCTTTTCTCTTTCATTCTATCTCTCTGCCTCACATTTACCAGTAAATAAAATCTATATTGTTGACTTCCACATATGATCTTGTTTGCACCTTGATTCAGGCAGAGGCATCTCTCACTAAAAGGATCATAACCATCTGTAACTCAGTTTTGGTTAGACATTTTTTCTGATCTTCTTTTTCTGCATTCATGTATGTAGAGTTGAAAAATACTTAAAAAAAATCCTATTTAGTTTGCACTACTCCATGTAAGTTCCATTCTTATTGCAACAGTGCCACAGAAAATACAAAACTAAATGTCTGGTTTTGATTCTGAGAAAACAAAGGAGAGATGAATAACGTTGCAAAATTCAATACACCAAATAAAATTGTTATTAACATCAGAAATTTGGAACATTTTGTAAAAAATAAAATGTTTTTCATGACCTGTTGTAAGTTGTGTGAAATGATATCTAGGAAACTCTGGGTAGGAAACAGTCTTAGCAGTGAAATAGTGACAGTAGTTCTTCATAATGAAGAATAAGAAAAAATACTTCTGTCATAAGAGAACCAGTGTTACTGAGGTAAGTGTTGGTAGAAACACTTAAGTAAAAGAAATAAAGTCCTAACTAATTAAAATGTGAAAAAATACTATAAAATTGGAAACAGATGGTATGAAGGGAGAAGGAAATCAGAAGGAAGAAAAATTAAGAGATCAGTAAGGTCGAAAAAACATAAACACATGTAGTGGTCCTCATGTATTCTTTCTTTTTCCATTTTATGAAGTGATTGCTGTTTTTAGACCATCACACATTCACAATTAAGCAGGGCACAAATGTGTAGACAACGGGTTAAAAATAACTCACTTCTCCATACGATTCAGCCATACACCTACAGTTGCAAAGTTATAAGACGGATGTCTGAAAGTAAGAAGGGAAGTGGGTGGTGAGAAAATAGAAAAGGAAGAGCTGATGCTGAGCAAGTTCAGGATGCATGATTCTTGGTAAAAGTAGTATCAGTGGGAAAAGTGAAGTTTGCTGGAGGGAGATTTTAATAGTTTCTTGTGGAGCTAAAGAAATTGACAGATCGGCACAGCTGAAAACTTACATGGAGCTGTGTAGCCTGAGATGCTTTATATGTTTTAATACACACACAAATATTTTTGTTGTGAAGTATATTACTGCCTCAAATAGTCTGTGCTGAAATATTTCCAGCTTGTTTGTCAGAGCTGTGTAATCATTTTGGCAAATAGCAGAGCTCAGTCTCTAATGATGACAGCAATCTGTCATCATTAGGATTTCAGAAGTGTGGAAGAATATACTTTACAATCTGTTTTTCTCAATTGCTACACGTTCTCTATTTTACTCTACAAAACTTTCTTTGGCACCATCCATTCGCAGTTAAAAACTGTGTGCAAAAAAAAAAAGTTCCTGTTAAAAAGTTAATTACAGAACCTCAAAAGCAGACATAAAATGAAAAAAAAACCCTCAAAACCTCTGTCCGTTCACATTCTTTCATTCTTGGAATTAGCAGTTTAAACAGAAGATTTATTGAAAAACTAATAATGATTATTTATGAAAACTATTAGGATGTCCTAGCTGCAGCTGAAGCAATCTCATTGACAGCACTGTTACTCTGATATGTTTATATATATATATATCTATTTGGATTTTCTCCTGTTTTGACTTTTTTCTGATCACGTACTTACAGATATTTACAGAATTCCAAAAGCTAGAGGGAAAATAAAACACAGAAGAACTGTTTTAAGAGTATTGTGGTAAAAATTCTTCTGCAAGCTTTGTAAGAGAATAAATGAAATTTAAAAAAAAATGTTAATGAAAATTAAAATCTGATTTACTCTCTTTTAAGGTGTGGTAGTTTCTGCATATAATTCTCTTTTTTTGATCTGTTTTTCTTTATATGAAATGATAAATTTGTCAGGGGAGACCTAATTGCAGTCTTCAGCATCCTCATGAGGGGAAGTAGAGGGGCTGGCACTGATCTCTTCTCTCTCATGATCAGCGACAGGACTCAAGGGAATGGCCTGAAGTTGAGTCAGGGGAGGTTTAGGTTGGATATCAGGAAAAGGTTTTTCACTCAAAGAGTGGCTGAGCACTGGAACAGGCTCCCCAGGGCAGTGGTCACAGCACCAAGTCTGACAGGGTTCCAGAAGCATTTGGACAACACTCTCAGGCACGTGGTGTGATCTTTGGGGTGTCCTGTGCAGGCACAAGAGTCAGAGTTGATGATCCTGACGGGTCCCTTTCAACTCAGCATATTCTATGATCCTATGGCTGTTCTTATTAATGCTATGTTTAATCAGGTAGGTGTTGAACCTGAAATATGTAGTGACACTTATACTGATGGTAGGATTTTTCAGTCTTTGCTCTATTTTATTTTGATGGATTATACAAAATAACATGTCTTTATATTTGCAATGAAACTTCTGGAAGTAGTGAGCTGGATCCCTGTTTCTTTTAACTCAGTCATAACAAGCAAGAAGAACTACTTTATTGCAGTACTTCTTAGTAAGCACAGGGAGAAACGAACCTAAATGCAACATTGTATTAAAAATTATTAGATTTTTAATACTCCCTCTGTAAGCCAGTTGGCAACCACAGGGTCTTCTCCTTCTTCACAATTTTCTTTACAAGCTTACAGTGCAAATCATAGACAATTTTCCCATCAAAATACTTCCAAACAGTAGGCAAGACTTGAACTGAGCTTGAAAGTCTAAAATATATATACAGGCATATATTTACATTTGCATACCTTTACAAAAGTTATGATTTCAGTATTCTTAAAAGGTATTTTGTCTTTCAGAGGCAGTCTATAAATACTCTAGGGAGCACCTTTTCCACAAGAAGTATGCATGTTCTTTAACATAACTAGAAATTTCCTGTAAAATGAGATATTTTGGGCTAATCAGCTCACTTCCTCACAAACCAAATCCTCAGGAAGAAACAAATTTTGACCCAGGTAAATATTTCAACCACAGAACAGGAGTCTGTTTTCTTGCTCCCTTTCTCTAAAGCAATGCCTAAAGATTAGTCCAGTGAATGTAGCAATGAATGCAGGAAACTCATTTCCACTGATATTCTGAGTTAGACAACCAGGAGAATCTTAAACAATTCTCAAACCTTGCTTCAGAAAACATATAGATACACTAACTTGTCTATAGTTCATCTAAAATCATCTGCTTTTTGAAGCAAGGTGTTTACTATGTTCTCCTGTAGGAAAAAAGAAAGACACTGTTTTTTGGTCAACTCTCTTCTTTATGTTCTTACTTAGTAAAGTACTACCAACAAATGCATCATTCATTCCATATTCCATAGCCAAGAAACCCTATTTAGTCAGCATGAAAGACCTTTTCCACTAAGGAAATAAAAAATGTTTAATGAAAGAAAAATTTCATCTTATCAGGTTTTCATTAATTAGTAGACTTCCAGGAGATGCAAATTTATTTTCTCTGTCTGAAAATATCCAGCTTATAATTTATCTCCCAAAACACTGGTCTAGCTATCCAGTTAACTAGTTCACAGACTACTTTCCACAAATTAGTGAACTATTTGACTAGTCATACTGAAAGTATAAAACAGTGGATTAGGATGCTTGTTAAGGGAGAAAAGTCCTGAGATTAGTCACTGCTATCAACATTAGTTATAAAATACGGACTATAAAATAGTCCAGGCAACACTTTGAGCATGGAGATAAGAAAAGCTTTCATCCAAAAAGACTCCTCCTGTAGTCTGAAAACTTATGTATGGAATAAGATAAATAACTTATGGCAAGAAAAAGGAAGTGATTTTTCATCTCTTAATGTCATGAAAAGGAACCTAAATTGCCTGTAAGTGGGAGATATGATGGCCAGCAATGATTGCAGGCATCTGTCTTCAGACTATATACTAATGATTCTGTTACTCTGAGAAAAACATGCAAATTCTTATTTCATGCAACATGTTCTCATCTGCCATATTAACTAGCCATATGTACATTTTAATTCAAAGCACCTAGGGACTTAATTCTCTGGTTACAGCTAGTGTTTAATGTAGCCTTTAGAGATGTGTGATTATGGGTGGAGTTGACCCTGGCTGCATGCCAGGTGTCCACCAAAGCTGCTCTATCCCTCCCCTTCCCAGATGGACGTGGGAGAGAGAATAAAATGAAAGGCTTGTGGGTTGAGGTAAGGACAGGGAGAGATCACTCACTGATTACCATCATGGGCAAGACAAATTCAGCTTGGGGAAATTAGTTCAATTTATTATGGATAAAATTGAAGTAGGATAATGTTTAATAAAAACTTTATCTTAAACTTTCTCCATCACCCCTCCCTTCTTCCTAGGCTCAACTTCACCCCAAATTTGCCTACCTCTTCCCCTGCAGAAGCCCAGGGAGATGAAGTTACAGTCAGATCATTGCATATTGTTTCTGTCACCCTTGCCTCCCTGCTCTCCTCCCCTGCTCCAGCGTGGGATTCCTCCCATGAGGTGCAGTCCTTCAGAAATGGGCTGCTCCAGCATGACACTCCCGCAGGGTTACTGTCTTGGTTTGAGACAAATTGGAAGGAAACGTCTGAAATGAACATATCCTCTAATGGAAGACAGGTTTCAGCAGCCCCTTCCCCACAGGTTTGGAAAGAAATTTCTTGGAGGAAAGTGAAAAAAAAAGCTGTTTGTCTAACAAGCAAAGTGCATGCAGGCACAAAATGAATAATGTTACATAATAGACCTTCTCGTTGTGGAGGAAAACCTGGTAGATTCAGAGTCCTTTCTGTAGGTGTGGCTCTGCTCTCTCCGGAGCTGGGGTGCGGCATGGGCCCCTCTGGGCCATGGTGTGGGGCCTCCCGGTGATGGTGTTCCAGTCTGGAGCAAAGCTGAACAGTTCCAGGAGAAAAAGAAGAAGCCACAGACCCCGGAAAACTCCTTGCTTCAGCTAATGAACAAGAAGGTCTCTAAAGAGCAAAGAATTTTAACTGTCTCTCTCTCTCCTGAGAAAAGGAGCCAAAAGCTGGCTAAAAGCAGGAAGGTGCTTCCTTGGCTCTGTAGCAGTGAGAACGCGGGGGGGAGTGTGTGTGTCCTTGAACACAAACCATGCTAAAGAGTTTGCTCAGCTTCCCCTCCTTTCTCTCAGACCCAGCTTAAAGGCACAGAAAGGCACAGGATTCATGTCTGGGCAATAAGCAGGTGATAGGGAATACAGCATCATAAAGTCACCCCAAGACAGTTACAAATCCTGCCAGCAAAGCTGCTCCAGCATGGGCATCCCAGTGGGTCACAGCCTCCTTTGGGCATCCACCTGCTCCTCTGTGGGGTCCTCCATGGCTTCAGGTGGATCTTTGCTCTGTGGTGAACCTACCATGGAAGGTCTGGGGACAGACTGACCCGCTATGGTCTTCACCACAGACGGCAGGGCAATCTCTTTTCTGACAATTGCAGCACCTCCTTCTCCTCCTCCTTCTTCTTCATTGACCTTGGTGTCTGCAGGTCTGTTTCTCTCACATATTCACACTCAGCTCTCCAGCTGAAGTAGTGCATTTTTTTTCCCTCTTCTTAAGTTTGTTATACCAGAGGCACTACCTCCATCACTGATGGGCTTTGCCTAGGCCAGATGTAGGTCTATCATGGAACTGTCTGGAATTGGCTCTGTTGGTTGTGGGATAAGATTCTGGCATTTTTGCAGAAAACACACCCCTGTAGCCACTCTCCACACACCGCTACCAAAATCTTGCCAAGCAAACCCAACACAAACTAGCTATTCTATACCAATCGGTAAAAAACCAACCAACCAACCAACCAAAAAAACCCAGAAAAAAAATTAATATCTTTTAAAAATTAGATAGATTTCTTAGAGATTGCAAGCATGTCAGCATGCATTCAGTCATATTATCTTCAAAATCAGGAGTTCTGAGATTTATTGATGGAATGTCTCCTTTATCAGTTGTTATTGGGCCTAGGTATGAGTAAAATGTTACACTGGACAACCCCCAGAACCATATGGAACACAACCACAAGAATCTAATGTCAGATAGTCAGGTTCTTAAGTTTAAGCATGTCTTAAATCAGCACTTCTCTTTGGACTGCAGTATTATATTTAGTTGTTGAAGTTCTGATAACAACCTGGTACCAGCAGTAGCTGAGAGTTCAGTAGTCCCATCAGAGAGAGGATAGCCAGCAGTGCCTAGACTTTTTGACCAGAGAGACTGCATTGAAATAACTATGAACTACTCCTGATGCAAAAGATTACACAAGTATTTGTAGCCTATTTATACTAGATATCATTCATATACTAGAAATCCAAGCAGCATCACAGGGTGCTCAGAAAATGGGATTTAAATGAGTGACAAATGCTCTCACAGTCAGATGGGGCCGGGGAGGACTGAGAGCATGAGTGAATAAGTTAGTAGCTACAGGTGGTTGCCCCTGAGAATTAATTTCCCTCTTCATTAAGCTCCTTATACACAGAGCTGAGGGAACTAAGATGGCATGATCCTCAATGAAGCAGGAAATTGAGTAACCCTAGTCAGTCTTCTTCTAAATAAACCTTTCTATTGGGAACTGGCTGCATAAGTAAAGTGACTAGTACACTTTCCTCTTGCCTCAGCCTTTTTCTGCTTAATACCTTTGAGAATAGAGGTCAATGTCTTGTAAACAAAATTTTAAAAAAGAGGATTATGATAATATAGCATCAATGAAAGAGATGTTAAAACCCCCCACAAAATGGCTCAATTAAAAAGTACTCATATATCTTACAGATGTCTTACTTTTCAAGATAAAATTTAAGGACACTATCAGAAAGATATACTGGCAATAATATTCTTATAAGAGGACAGTTCTCTACTGGGGAAAGTATCTCTCATAAAGAAAAGCTTTCAAGAAGGAGATGGAATTTATGGTGGGTACTAGTTTAGTCTGCTATTACACTGCTACAGTACTAGCATGTTACAGTGTTCCTAGATGTCTGGCAAACCTGATATTGCTTAGTTTTTAACTGAAAGTTTTCTTGAAAGTTTATAAATATTTTTAAAAAGACAAGATGTTCAGCAAATAACACAGCTGAAGGCTATCAAAATAAAAGTTGCCCCTTCAAAAAAGAGAATCAAAACCAATGATTCTGGGTGCTGAGAAAATCTGCTAGTGAAAGAGTACTTTACACTAAAAGATGCAGAAGTGCACTATTAAAAAAAAAAAAACAACAACCCAAACCTTTATGAAATGGCCAGTTTCTGGTTGTTCTCAGTTTGCTCAATTCCCCAGAGAGCTAAGAAAATTCCTCAAAGTGTGTAAAAAATCCTGAGAATTAGGTGCCAAAGATTTGTGTTCTCTCTGACAATCTGAACTTCAGCTGACATTACTATTAATTTCAGTGTCTCAGAGACATGGCGGGGACTTTTGGAGCACTGGGGATGGGTCAGCATAGATCTGCTGTGAAACATACTTAACCATCTGGCCTACCTTCTGGAAATCTCTTCCTTCGGCCTGGCATGGGCTGAATAAATATCTTCATTTATAATGATTTCCATAATGACTTAGAATATTGACAGTGAATATGCATTATATTTCCCTCTATATGACCCAGCTAACACAACCCCCTAAGAGCATATACAGTTCATCTTTTCTATTTTAATTTTCATCCTAAATAATGTCCCTGTAATTGGCAGTGATCTCTTCTGGATTTAATTATTTAATATTTTTAGAGTGTTAACTACCCACTCTGGTCAACATGCTCCAGATTTAAAAAAAAAAAAAAATGTATGTGGGAGCTTTAATACACATTATAAACAAAGTCCAAATACATAAACCAAAAAAGTTCCTATTTGTTACTCTGTTGATACAACTTCAGCTGCAGACCTAAATAAAAATATTTTTTTAAATTCTGTAATGTGTGCCCCTCCTCAAAAAAACCCACAATACCACCGAACATAAGCAACGAAGAATCCTGAATTTTACAACCCCTATCTATTTTCTTCTCAATGGATTGCCATTAGGTTGTGAAGAAAAAAATTCTATCACTTTTTTGGCTTGTTTTTTGCAAGGTAAATGACAAACTCCTGTCAATATAATAAGCTTAGCCCTCTAGCTGAAGAAAACAGATGTCTATGTTTCACTTTTGGAATGGTATTCTCCAATTCAGTGCTCCCACTGAATCCATGTGCTGCTTGCTCACTCCCTCCCTTCTGTCCCTCTCCCTGGAGAGGAGAATTGGAGACAAAAAAGGCAAAGATCACAGGGTGAGATAGAACAATTTACTGGAAAGAGCAATGAGATAAGAAAACAAGCAATAACAGCAACAATACTAATGACACGGGGTACAAGAAAGAGGCAAATAATTCACACAGAAACAACAATACCCAAGTGCTCCCTCTGCCACCCTCTGATAAATGGGAAGGGACTCCCTTGCCCCTGCTTGGGCAATGATGTGAGGTGGTTTGCCAGCTACTGCAAAAATTAACCCTCTTCTGGCCAGAACCAGGACACTTAAAGAATTTCACAGGTGGGTTTTCCTGATGTCAAAAGAGAAAAAAATTGCCTATATCATATGTTTCTGTGCAAGATTTTAAAACATGTTTTGTAACACTTCATATTTAAGAAATTAAAATTACATTATTGACTGAACTCACTGATACCTTTTATTTATTGTACTTCTACAGCAAAATTAACAGGAAGGATAAGAAATATCCTTACTGTTATTCTAATGTTAAATATTAACAAAAGCAACAATAGTGTGAAGTGTCTTCCAAATAACTTCTTACCTCACAGATATTTGAATGTCAGTCATATGTTAGCAAAACAGGTAAAATAAAACTCCTTAACGTCAGTGTAGCATTAAGAGGCAGGCATTCTCATTCGGTGCTGGATACACGGGGAATATTTTCAAGCCTATCGTGCATACCAAGTATAGAAAAGGTCATGTATATGTACTATATTTTATATACATGTTCATTGGTTTTCCTGAAAAATACATACAGATGATAATAATTTCCCCAGAATCATTCACATATTTTCCCTACCACTGATGCATGCAACCCATCTCTCAGGGGTCCCTCTGGTGGTCGTTGGTTGTCAACCCTAAATTTATACCTGACAGCTTGATGAATTCAGTGTTACTTCCCAAATGTGGAAGTGAGTTGGCATTACTAGACTGGTTCATTATTTTACATCCTCTTCTCAGTTGATGTTTAACATAGTTTTGCAGAATGAGCATCGTGAGGTTCCATAGGCTCATGGTTTCTCAGAATAAGCTTTGTATCTTTCCACCAGCTGAGCAAAATAGTTCATCTAGCAACAACAGAGGTTGTTTTCCTTTGCAAAAAAGAGATTCTGGGCACTGATAGGAGGTAGTTGTTGCAAATTCCCTAACTTCATGATGAAGATTACAGTATTATGATTGTCATCTAACACAGCAGTCACCACTTCTTGCCTAGACATAAAGCACAGATGAAATATAGAAAAATTAGAAAAAACCTCTGGATTCAATATAACTCAATTCAAATTTCAATAACTATTTCTTATTATACTTGATTTTTAAAAAAAATTATTTTCAATTTTAGGAAATTGTTTTTCTTTCCTCCATTATGTAATAATATGATAATATAATGCAGAAAGCTAACTACAGTTTCCAGAGAAAAAAAGGAATTCTGTAGGAAAGCCCCATCAGCAGTAAAAGATCTAGGTCATATGATTTTAATTTCTTCCTACAACTTTGATAACATCAAAATGCACATCTAGATGCATACAAACAAATATATATACATACATATAGGCATGTATATGTGTGGTTTTTTTGTTTCTACGTTTTGAAAGGAAAGGCCATGATATTTATTCTTTCATGAATAGAGGTTTATTCTCTGTCTACTTTAAAGAAGGCCTTGCTAATGACAATAATTCTGTTAGTTTTTTCCATACTAAAATAAAAATTTGAAGAAAATTATATTATGAGTTGCAAAAATAATATTTAAACATCCATTAACATTTAACAGTATTAAACAATGAAGTCATACTGATGCCTTGATGTGGCTACCTGAAAACAGAGGCTAGACAAGAATAAGACAATAAAAGTAGGTATTTATTTGAAGGGCCTTCAAAAGCACACCTTGGGAGTGTGAAGCCTCCAAGGGACTCCACCCAAGATGGACCTTGGGTCATGGGTTTCTCACACTTTTATAAGTTTGGTCCATTTGTATATCAGGGTAAATTCTCCAATTACAATTTCAGTTAGTAATGTAACTACCCCCAGTTTGCCCCTCCTCTCAACGGCTTTTAGTTTACACATTTTGGGGCCTGGGACAATCAAGGAGTCCTTGGAGAGCAAACCTAGAAAGGGTTTGTTATGTCTAACCAGCGTGAGAGAACAGTAGTTAACAGGCCACACGAAACTTCAGAGTTACACATTAGGCAGTGCAGGATTTGAAAAATATAAAAGTTAAAACTTAAGGCATTAATATAATTTCTTTTTTTAAAAAAAAGATGGTCAATCAATACAACCCACAAACAAGGAGAGGAAGGGAAGGGGAAAAGTTAGAACAGATCTTAATAAAACAAGGAAGAAAAGAGAAAACCCTGGACCAGCTAACCACTGTTCTGAAACTAAAGGTTAAAAGTAAATCTAATATACACAAAATCTGTCTGGTTTAATTGCCATAGTTGTTAAATTCTCATAGATGTCATAGGAGAATGCTTCACATTCCACAATCTAGAGCTTCTAAAAGGCACTGGAGCTGTATTTGGTAGGCTAATTGCTAGGCAGAAAATTTAGATTCAGTAAGTTTCTTTTAAATCCCCACCAAATATGCAAAACTGGAGAAAAGAAAGCTTTAAGAAAGAACTCTCATAGATTTCCTAATCTAAGTCCCTTCTTAATCTAAGTCACTTCGAAGTACCTTCCACCCATCTAATGTTATAAGCCAGAGAATTTTTGTCATTAATCACAACAACCCTTTGCCAAACCTTTTCGGTAATTGAGTTTTTGACTAATTCCACTGACAAAAATTTCTCTTAGTATCTCAGCCAAATGTAGCTTTTTCGGCTTTGTTCCTGTGGTGCCTTTTTTCCTTTGATGTTTCTCATCATAAGTTTGTGTAGATGGGCATACTTTACCTTAACAGCATTTGATTACACTTTTTTGCTAGGATTTATTAAAAAAAAAAAATTAAAATATATAATGAGAAACGTTTATAGGTAAGCAATCACTTAGAGAGTCACTGTTCTCTATATATTTTATACCATATGGGGAATTTGTCATATTGTCCCATACAATCATACTGTCAGCCAAATACTTATGTATTAGTTGTTTGATATTGTGGCATATTGATATGCAAGAAAATAAGACAATATGGCAGATTTTACAGAGTGATTAGCAAACACTAATTCTGAAACCTGAAATACTAAATTACCACATTTCTGAAGGCAATCTTTATAGTATTTTAAGTGGATACTCTGGCAACAAAAAACATTCTTAGTGGTTATAACAAAACTAAATTTGTCTTAATATGAAGTATATGGAAGATAACATTATGAAGGTATACACAGCCATTTTTCAAGTAAAAATGTGTCAATTTTTAAAGTTAGTTCTGAACAAAATCCAGAAATAAAATTATCATGATTAATAATGCACATGATTAATACTACAGTACTTAAAGCTCAGCAGAATTTACTCCTCAAATTTTGCAGTCAATGATCTTTTTCTTAAAACTTAAATGGGATATTTTAGTTGCAAAATAAGAATAGATTGCTAAATAAAATCAAAGATTATAGCAAACATAATATTTCTCTGTGCTTTAATCTTGAACATCTATTTCAAAATTTAAGTTAACTATTTTCATTGATCAAAAACTGTCAATGACACTTAATTTTATTAAAAGTAGAGGGTTTTTTTAATTTTGGGAGAGAGACAATACTGAGCAGTTTAATTTTTTAGAAAAAATGCTGTTTATTTTGTTGACTGTTAGTCTCAAAAATATGTAAAACATTTTTCTTTCCTGCTCACATCCAGAAACTGTAAACTTTTACCAGGAATTTCATTATCTTGTAGGGCAAGTTTTGGACTGGACTTCCAGATTCTAAAAGTGCCTCAATGCAAATCATATCTTATTATTTTTCAATAAGTGTTCTCTCTTTATATGGTAATTGCAAAATAAACAGTTTATGCTATGCAGGTGATTCAAATAATGTTGACAAATAGAGTTTTATTTTAACTGTACAAACAAGAGATTCCCATATTTTTGATCTCTCCTTAATGGAAACCTGCATGTCTGACTAAACAAATTGAAATCAATGGAAAGATTTTCAGCAATTTCAATTTATACTAAATCCAGAACTTTGAATACACTGTAAATTATCTGGCATATAATATTAGCAATAGAAATAGGGAAAAAACTATGTAATTGAGCATATTAAAACATGGAGAAAAGGTATTTGTGCCTTCAAGAGTGACTAAAAGTTCTGTCTCACTGATCAGTATCCAAAGGGCTTTCTCTTCTGATAGTAGTTACTGATGTTAGGTTTGATACATTTGCTAACTAGAGTTTGTTTGAAATCAGGATCCTGGATGACCTGTAAGCAGTACAGATATTTTTAAGTACAGGTTTTATTTAGATTACATTGCAAGTAGCTCACATGACATTACACTTCGTAATTGGTGTAGGTAAGCTAAGAATTGCTTTTTGTGTAAGTACTTTATCCAGGAATCCAAATATAAGGTTGCTGTGATCTTTCTTTTTTTTTTCCCCCTCAGATTTTCTAAATATATTTACTAACAAAAATGATCCTTTGGATGTAAATAATATTAGGTCTACACTTTAGTCATTATGACATCTATTTAATCTGTAGGCTAACAGCACTTGTATTCATGTGTTCTGGAATATTATGGTATCTCATTAGAATGACCAGCTAACTCATTTAGACATCACTTCCTCGCCGAAAACTGGTTTGAATAGTAGAAAAACAGTTTAAAGCTATATATCAAATGATTAAGGATAACTCCAGAGAAGTAAGAAGCACTGGTTAGACGATATCTGCTGGCACTAATGTAGGAGAATACAGTTTCATATGATATCTTTAACTATTCAAAAACTGAAAAAAATTTCAGTTTTCTTTGTTTCTGGAATTTTTTGCTGCTGTATTGCCGCGCTGGCCACTAACCGCCCGGTGGTGTGGCAGGCAGCTGTAGAGTGT
>VZTH01016124.1:0-18400 GCA_013397815.1 Aleadryas rufinucha
CGGCCACCCCCGCCCGAGGGCAGCGCCCGCTGCGGCCACCCCGGGGGCCAGGCCTGACGGGGTTCGCCCCCAGCCGAGCTCCGGCACGGGAGGGGATGTTTCTGTACGGCGGAAATGTGAGTTTTTACCCAGGATTGGTACCACGGGTGCAGGGGGATGGGGGTGGGTGTGCCGAGCGCCGCACGGTGCCCCGGGGCTGGCCTTTTCTCCTTCCTCGCTCCTTCTCTCCCTGTCCCGTCCCACCAGAACGCTGGGAAGGCTTTAACCTCCTGCCACGCAGGTGTCCTGGGCAGCTTTCCACGGCCAGGGGCAAAGCAGAGCTCCGTGCCAGCCCTCCTGGCTGTGTTTGGGGAGGTGAGTGAAGGGTTTGCAGCCGGGCTGTCCCAGAGGGGCCTGGAGGTGCTCAGGGGTGCTCTGGAGATGGGCTGGGGGTGTTCACCTGGAGAAAGCTCCAGGGAGAGCTCAGAGCCCCTGCCGGTGTTTAAAGTCAGCTCATGAAAAAGAGGGAGAGTGAATTCTGACACCAACGGATAGGACAAGGGGCAGTGGTTTTAATCTAAAAGAGGGGAGATTCAGGTTGGATGTTAGGAAGAAATTCTTCACTCAGAAAGTGCTGAGGCCCTGGCACAGGGTGCCCAGAGAAGCTGTGGCTGCCCCTGGATCCTTGGCAGTGTCCAAGGCCAGGCTGGATGGGGCTTGGAGCAGCCTGGGACAGTGGGAGGGGTCCCTGCCCATGGCACTGGGTGGTTTTAATGTCCCTTCCAACCCATTCCATGAGAAAGCCAGAGGGATGTGCCCTCACTCCCAGGATTTGTTCCCAGGGAACACCAGGCTGGCACAGAGGTCACCCAGCCCCCATCCTCTGCAGCATTTCTAACCACCCCCCCTTTATTTTCCCCAAAACACAAATCATCTCCGTGCCAGCCCATAGAGCTGACCAGAACTTGCACGAGGAATTTCAGATTTAATCGAGCATCCAAAACAAAAAGCTGATAATTCAATTTTTTTGTGTATTATAATGGGGCTATAAAGCAAATTTGAACCAAAAAAACCTCACAAAAACTGGCTGAGAACCGAAAAAATGTCAGAGATTCGAGTCCCTGGTGAGAGGGAAGAACCAGCTGAGCAAAGTAAGTTTTTCTTGGCCTAAAATGTAGTAAATTGGGTGAAAAAATAGCTGGTTTACAAATATCCACCTTGAGTGTATCTGGAGTGAAGGAAAGAGCCAACTGAACTTGTCAGCCAGTACCTTGCAGGGGTCTGTGTAGATAAATTTATTCTTTATTAATTCCCTCTTTGAAAAAAGCCTCATCCAAGAAAATTCACACAAAAAAGAGAAACGAAATTTCTGCAGTGGAATTGAAAATGTTTCAGCCAGAATCTCTTTGTTGCCATTCTTGTTTTCCCAGGTTTTCAAGGAAGAGGACATTTAAATGATAACCTCTGTTTCCTTCTCTGAGCAGGTAGGATCCTGTGCAAGGGTCCAGGCTGCCTCTGGACTGGGATATTCATTCCCTAAGGAATGGGCACACGTTTTACCTGGGAAGGATGGAAACTCCTGCCTGGCAGAGCTGGAGGACCCTTCCCAAGACCCCGTGAAGACACCAGACCTCAGAGCTGAGATTTCACTGAAGCCACATTTCCTCTGCTCCAGGATACAAAATTCCAGATCCGACTGTGAGGGCTGAATTCCCGATTTTCCCCTGGGACCAAATGCCACTGCAGGACCCTGGAAATGCAGGGAAACACAACCCCAGGAGGCTGCAGGTGCTCCAGACTTCCCCAGAGTGGTCTTTGCTGGCTCACCTGGATCCTGGAGCAGGGAAATCCATGGAAAAGTCAGTGAAAGGAGCACACTCCACTGCAGAACCTTTTTCCAGGGACAGTTTCAGGTGATTCAAGGAGACCCCCTTTTGTATTTCTCTGTGCTTCTGTTGTGCTCTGATTCTATTTTTGTGTATGGGAAAGAAAAGGAGATGATTTTTTTTCCAATAAATCATTGGAGCAGGGAAGTTGCAATCCCTGGGAGCAAAAGCAGTGCCTGGAGGAAGAGCTGCAGCAGGTAACGAGGCTCGGGGCTAATTACAGCTGCAGGCTTTTGTGGGGAAGGTGGTGGGATGCTGGGATGGGTGGGATGCTGTGGGATTGGGCCACATTCCCAAGGAAACCCAGAAATTAAATAATGGAGGTGGTTTCTCCAGGAGGGTTCCTGGGAATCAGCTCAGGAGCTGGGATGAGGCTCCAGAGGAACCATTCCACACTGGGAGAAGGGCTGAGGAGGGGAGCTGGAGGTGCCCAAGGTGGAGTGTGCACCCTGTGACCCCCTCCTGCTGTCCCCAAGCCCTGCCACTGGTTTGTTCTGGTTTTCTGTGTCTGTGGGAGCTAAGGAAGATCAACACAGGTGAGAATTATGGGATGTTCCTGCAGCTGGATGCCATCTCTGCTCTCTCCTGGTCTTGGAAATATCAGAAATCCAGTGGTGGGATTGGTTTCTGTGCAGGGCCAGGAGCTGGAATCGATGATCCTGATGGTTCCCCCCCGCAGCTGAGGATATTCTGTGATTCTGTTCTGTAATTCCTGCTGGAATTTAGGGAAATTTGTGCTGTCAGGAACGGGTTTAGCATCGTTCTCACCATTTCCCCCTCAATAAAGCAAACAGGATTGAAAAGGTTTCACTGTTTGAGGGAATATTCAAACAGAGCAAGGAATCCATTCTCCAGGGTTCATTTCTCTTTCCTGCACTGGAGAATTGGAATGACACCAATAAGTCATGGAAAAGCTTGGGAAATAACAGAGTTCTGGAAGCTCCAATCTGTGCTGGGCTTTGCACAGGGCAAGGTGCAGCTCTGGCAAGGAAACGACAACCTGGGTTCATTATTCAGGGAAAACCCCATGGGAATAGGGATCAGCCCACGGAAATAGGGATCAGCCCATGGAAATAGGGATCAGCCCATGGAAAGAGGGATCAACCCATGGGAACAGGGATCAGCCCATGGAAATAGGGATCAGCCCATGGAAATAGGGATCAGCCCATGGGAACAGGGATCAGCCCATGGGAACAGGGATCAGCCCATTGAAATAGGGATCAACCCATGGGAATAGGGATCAGCCCATGGGAATAGGGATCAGCCCATGGGAATAGGGATCAAGCCATGGAAATAGGGATCAGGCCATGGAAAGAGGGATCAATCCATGGAAATAGGGATCAGCCCATGGGAACAGGGATCAGCCCATGGAAAGAGGGATCAGCCCATGGGAATAGGGATCAGCCCATGGGAATAGGGATCGGCCCATGGAAATAGGGATCAACCCATGGGAATAGGGATCAGCCCATGGAAAGAGGGATCAGCCCATGGGAACAGGGATCAGCCCATGGAAAGAGGGATCAGCCCATGGGAATAGGGATCAGCCCATGGGAATAGGGATCAGCCCATGGAAATAGGGATCAACCCATGGGAATAGGGATCAGCCCATGGAAAGAGGGATCAGCCCATGGGCATAGGGACCTGGGCTGTTCCTTTACCCAACAGGATAAATATCCAGGAATTCTGTACCTGGAACAACATGTTGGCCCGAATGAGGACGAGAAGGGGCTGTGAAATGCTCATTAAATCTCCTAAATCAGGATTTGGGGAGCAGGCAGTGGTGCAGGGCATGGAAGGACAGTTTGCACCTCTGAACACTGAATTCTGGGGCTGGGCTTTGAGCCCAGCTCGGGGCTGGAGGATTCCCAAAGGACAACCCCCTCCCTCCTCATCCCTTTTCCTCCCAGAAAGGGCTGGGCAGAGCCTGGCAGTGCAGAGTGGCCTCTGCTCAGGGGGATTCTGGTTGTGTGCGAGCAGTGCCTGTGGGGAGCCCTCTGGATTTACCTGGAGGAACAGAAAACTCCCCAAACCACACAGAGTCTGTCCCTGCAACGCCTCTGAGGGCAGCAGAGAGAGTGGAGAGCAGAGCTGGAGGTTTCACTCCTTCAGCAACGAGCCTGTGAATTATTCTCCTGGCTTTAATTGCTGTTATTTCAGTCTCAGTTCTATTTTAACCCAGTTGCAAAAGCAATAAATCTCTATTTTCAGCGTGATTATCACTCAGGAGGAGCCCATCACGAACGCAAACAGGATGTGATAAATCAGATTTATTTCTCCTTTTTTTTTTCCTTTTCAGTTTTCCCTCTGCTCCAACACTTGCCTGTGATAAATCCTTGTTAAGCACCAGGATTTCCCTGTGCTTTACTGTGGGATAACGCTGCTTCCCAGGGTTTTTTTTTGTTGGAAAACAGAGCAGGGAGTATTAAATTGTGTGTTGTGGGAGGAAAATCAATACAAAACCGAGTTTCCATGTTCTTGGGAGTCACCAGGGCTGAAGGGAAAGGAAGCTGTAAGTATTTGTTAGTACCTAAAAATACCAGGTAGCTCATCCTTTTCTGTGGGTTGTTTAGAATTCCATGCTGCAGGAGATGGGAATTCCAGTCCTGGGGGAAAATACTTGGGGAAAACTGTGGTGGGAGCGGGTTGGATGTGAATGGTTCATCTCAGAACCTGTAGAACCCAGCTCTGGGTGGTGTCTGGGAGTTTTTTTGGGATTGTGCCGTCCCCTCGGGGTTCTGGGAGCTCCCAGGGACCCAATCCCCTCCCTCAGGGTTTGCTCACCGAAACACTCGGTGCTGCACCGAAATTAAACACTGTGTAAAGTCCATTTGGTCCCTTTTTGGGTTGATTTCATCCCTTTTGGGGTTGATATTCAGTCCTTTTTTGGGTTGATTTTGTCCCTTTTGGGGTTGATATTCAGTCCTTTTTTGGGTTGATTTTGTCCCTTTTTGGGTTGATATTCAGTCCTTTTTGGGTTGATTTCATCCCTTTTGGGGTTGATATTCAGTCCCTTTTGGGATGATATTCAGTCCTTCTGGGGTTGATTTCGTCCCTTTTTAGGTTGATATTCAGTCCTTTTTGGGTTGATTTCGTCCCTTTTTGGGTTGATAGTCTGTCCTTTTGGGGTTGATATTCAGTCCTTTCTGGGTTGATATTCAGTCATTTTTGGGTTGATATTCAGTCATTTTTGGGTTGATTTCGTCCCTTTTTGGGTTGATTTCATCCCTTTTTGGGTTGCTATTCAGTCCTTTTTGGGTTGCTATTCAGTCATTTTTGGGTTGCTATTCAGTCCTTTTTGGGTTGATATTCAGTCCTTTTTGGGTTGATATTCAGTCCTTTTTGGGTTGATTTAGTCCCTTTTTGGGTTGCTATTCAGTCCTTTTTCCCCTCTAGAGGGTGAGTGGGGAGCAGGTGCCCATAACTCCCCTGCACAGGGCAGTGCTGGGAGCTCCTGGCTGCAGCCTGAGGCACAATTTGTGCTCCTTTCAGCCCCTTCTGCAAACTTCTTCCCACCCTTGCACTCCTTTTCCTGCCCTCATTTTCCTGCAGTGACAGATGACACCCTCAGATGAAGGATAGGTGGATCTCTTGCCTTTTTCTTGAAGGACTAAGTTCCCAAATGAAGATAAATGAGTGTGGTATCATCTCCCAGTTTCCATTTACCCTGATGTGTTTACCCTGACTTTCTGACTCATCATCTGTCACGTAATAACTCTTCTGCCTTTCGAACAATGCTGGAACTATCCACATTATCCAGATAATTTGGGAATTAAAGCCCAGAAAACACGCAGCACATGTGGAATATGTCTATAAAATGAAATAGTGCCAGGGCAGAGCCAGAGACAGCAGAACCATACTGGTCTATACTGGAATGGATCATGGAATTCCAGGTGGTTTGGGTGGAAGGGACCTCAAAAACCATCCAATCCCCCCCCTGCCATGGGCAGGGACACCTTCCATTATCCCAGGCTGCTCCAAGCCCCATCCAACCTGGCCTTGGACACTTCCAGGGATCCAGGGGCAGCCACAGCTGCTCTGGGGGTGCAGGAGGAGAGATTTCCATGAGTATGGAATTCCTCACTCCTTCAAGCTCAACACAAATTCTGTAATTTGCAGTTTCCTTTTTTTTCCAAGCATATAAAAAACAATCTGCCTTTCCAAAGCTTCCCACCTGCATATTTTGGAAAGGTTGAAATGATGCTGTGTGTGGGTAGAAGGAAATAAAGCCAGGCCACAGCGGAAATTGGAAGGCAGCAGCAACAAGGCAAATTCTGAGCACATTAAAGCAGAGTGGTGCAAATTATTCACAGGGACAAAAGTCCTTCCTGATCCTTTTGGAGCAGGAGCCTGCACAAATTGTTCTGTGATGTCCACCCAGGCAAGAATTTCCCCCTAAAGCATTTAAAGTTACAAATATTTCAGCTACAGCCACACCTCTTTGACACCAGCACCACACCCCACAAGTTCAAAGAGGATTTGGCAGAGTCCAGCTGTGGATGTGCATTAAAGGCTCCTCAGATCTGGACTGGCACATCTCACTTGCTTTTTTGGAATAATTTCCTTTATTTTTTAGCTGTCCAGCGCTATCAGAATTCTGGGAGAAGCGATCAAAACTTAAACGTCCTAAAAAGAGTGTGAAGTCAAATTTCAGCTGAGAATATTCTCTTAAAAACCTGCCAGCAGTGAACCCAGTGGCTGTGGGGCATAAATTTGTGCTTCATGTTTCTTTATTTGGCAAAATCAAAGGGGGATTGGGTTTGAATTTTTATTGTTTTTGAAATCAGCTGCCAAAGGATCCACCTGAAGCTGTGCCAAGATCAGCCCTGCCCACAGGCCCAGCTGGGATTTATTCCCAACTCCTTTCCTTTGTAACCTGGGCTCCTCTAACCAGGCCTGGAATCACCTGCTTGGAGAAAAGCTCCAATTCCCATTCCCTCCCCAAACCTGGCTTTGTCAATTAAATAATGAAAGGTGTTAAATAGGCAATTTGTGCTTCCTGCTCCTCCCTCAGAGCACCCTCAGCCATGGAAAATGTCTATTTCTCAGTTCCAAGGTCCCTTTGAAGAAGATTTTTTGGAAAATCAGCTTATTTTGGGTGGAGAGCCCAGTGCAAGAGTCAGAACTAGAAATATTTGGGCTTTAATAGAGTTATTTTGTACTTCTTTCCCTGCTTGAAAAGGTTTTTTTATTAGTGAGGGATGAGAAAAACCAATGGCTGAAGGAATCAATCCACCCCTTGGAACATTCAGGGTGTAATCCCTGGTACAGGATAAACCAGGAATTATCCTTATTTCAACCTTCCAAGCAGGACCAGAAAACTGAAGTGCTCAGTCCTGTCAGAGGTAGGTGTTTAACACACTCTTTTATTGGGCATTATTATTATTATTATTATTATTGGCTTTAGGAATTAAGTTTCTCTCCAACTCATCTTGAAGTTTCACAAGAATTTGGTTCCTCAAGAGAAGCTGCTATGAGGAACCAAGATAAAAATGCTCTGAGCTCCTTATTAAAACCTCTCTGCCTATAAATTAAGTTTTGAAACCTTTTTTGGATTAGAAACCCTGTAGAGGCTGGTTGATAAATTCCTCTGGCTCCCACTTTTCCCTCTCTTTTTCCACCTGGTATTATCCTGATCTGTGCTCCTGAGGTGAAAACCCCCAAGTGCTGCCTGAGTTCTTCCATGTCCAGCCCTTTCTGTGGAGTTTTAATCCCTGTGATTCCTCTGAGCACGAGAATTTTACTTGTTATGAACAATTCAAGAAGGTTTTAACAGCAAGTTATTACAAGAGAATATTAGCTGAGAATTTTACCCCATTCTCAGGTTAGAAAATGGGGTTTTTTGGTGGGGAAAAGGAGCTGCTCTGGAGGAAACATCTTTGTTCATCCCCTGCAGTCCTGTTTTATTACCTGTCACTCCAGGGGAAGAGCAGGCTCAGATCTGGGGTCATTTAATCACTGCAGGAACCTGTGGGGAGAAACCAAACACCTTGGGAAGAGCTGCTGCTGGCCCCTTGCGTGGCTTGAGAGGTGTCAGTGCCAAGATTGAGAGGGAATTTCTCCAGGCAAAATACCTGTGGGTCTTAAAATGTTTCCTTTGCTTTCAGAAAGGACATTTATTTGTCCAAATGTTTCCCACGTGGGGCTGAAATTCTCATTTCTCTCCTGGCAGAGGGAGAATTTCATCCCTGGCACCGGAGGGTAAAACACATTTTGGGGATGGGCAGGAGGAGGGAAGTGAGCCTGTAAATCCTCGTGTTTTAGCTCAGGATGTTTGGACTTTATGCTCCACTGAGCACTGTTTTAGGAACCTTTATTTCCTTGTTTTCTTCTTTACCTTACCTTTAGGAATCTTTATTTCCTTGTTTTCCTCTCTACCTTACCTTTAGGACCCTTTATTTCCTTGTTTTCCTCTTTACCTTATTTCAGGAACCTTTGTCTCCTTGTTTTCCTCTTTACCTTACCTTTAGAAACCTTTATTTATTTGTTTTCCTCTCTACCTTACCTTTAGGACCCTTTATTTCCTTGTTTTCCTCTTTACCCCGGCTGTGTTGAATTGCCATCACACCCATTGCAGCAGAGGTATTTTTGTCACTGCAGCCACATCAAAACAGACAGGGAAAAGAGGTTGAATGAAACCTTTATTTATTTTTCTTTGTTTTTCTCACCGTAATTTGGACAGGCTTTATCCTGCAGCAGCAGAAAAAGCAAAGTGGTTCCCTACGTTTAAGCCCCGTGCTGATTTTTGGGACTAACAAATTCTGCCTGGGACTGTCAGGGGCATTTCCCCACAGCCTGCAGAGGTGTGTGCAGAACAGAACTGACCTCAGTGAAGCTTAAATGTGTAGGATTTATAGCTATCATTATAGCATTCAGCTTAAATGTGTAGTAGACCTGAAAGGAAAACCTGATTTTCTCAGAGTGTTGGTTTGGATTTGAAGTTGTTGAATTTTTCCAGCCCCACTGTGTTAAATTCATACCAAAATCCAGCAAAGGAGATGCTGGGTTAGTCTGGAGCACTGAATTCCCCAGGTCATTTGTGTGGGGAGCCCACAGTGAGTGAGCAGCCCCAAAAAGGGCTGGAAGGGCTCAGGTCCTGAGCAAACCCTGCAGGCTCCTCTTCCTTTCGGCAACACCACGGTGCCTCTTCCTGCACCGAGCCCAGCTCTGCAGAGGAGCTTTGGCTCCCCACCAAACCATGGTTTCCTCACAGGATTCTTTGTTTTAAGGCCAGCTGGAGAGTTTTGGGCAGTGCAGCAAAGAGAAACACAGCCTGTGGGTTCATGAGTCTTTAAATCCCTGCCACAGCCTCAGTGCTCAGTGCAGGGTTTGGGAGCAGAGCTCTGCTGGGCACTGCTGGCTCTGGTGATCCCCCAATCCTCACCCCACAGCATTCCTGGGTGCTTCTGCTCCCTTCCAGACTTTCCTGTGCTCTTTCAGCCCTTCCCTGCACCTCAGTGGCCTCTGGCATCTCTTTATTCTTCATTTCGCACCCTTGTGTTCACCAGAGGCTCCTGCAGGCAGAGAATTCCTTTCAGAATTCCTTTCAGCCCTCTCGTTCTCACATTCACCTGAACCCCACGCCCAGGGGTAAATCCTTTATTACATATTTTTCAACACTCTTGGAGACCTTGTACAAAATTCACTCACAGCTTTTTTAAAGCCCTCAGCCGCTCCCTTTTACTGCCCTGAAATGTGTCTGCTCTCTGAAGGGCTGCTCCAAAGTACACAGGGATTCTTGGGGATCGATGAGAGAACCCATCTGTGCCCTCAAAACTTCGTGGAGGATTTCCAGAGGGATTCAGTTCCTCTGGGAGTTCTGGCCAAGGTGCCTGGGAAGTGGAGTGATGTTTTTCTAACAGTGCCTTTCTGAGTGCCTCCAGTACTCTGGTTTTTGTGTTTGATGTGAGCATTTGGGGTTTGTGCCTCACCTCAGCCGAGTGAGAGCAGAGCTGATAAATTGTGTGGGGGTTTTGTTGGTAACATTTCTCTGGGAATTGGAGAAGAGCTGTTCTGAGTCAGTTTTATAACAGAGCTGAAGGAGATTTGGTGGCTCTTAACAGGACACCCAGGATGGGGAAAGCAGCAGGAGTTCTCCTTATTTCTCCATGCCCATCCACAGGAACCATAAAAGTGGGACAAAATGCAGCAATGGGCTTGTAGAAGCCAACTGTTCATTCCTGGGATGCACAGGGAAACCTGAGTGCTCCTCAGGTCACTGGGATGGGAAATAAGGGTCAGGTTGGGAGGATCTGGCTCTGATCAAACCCATCGCAGCCCCAGGGGGAGCAGAACCCTCCCCACAGCCCCAACGTGCTCGGGGTGGGCTGAGAAATGACCCAGCAGGGACAGCCTGGGGTGAGTGATTCCAGGAGAATGGGAATTCCTGGGGATTTACCATTGGATGGTTTGGGTTGGAAGGAGCTTAAATCCCATCCAGTGCCACCCCTGCCATGGCCGGGCCACCTTCCACTGTCCCAGGCTGCTCCAAGCCCCGTCCAACCTGGCCTTGGACACTGTCAGGGATCCAGGGGCAGCCACACCTTCTCTGGGAACTCCATCCCAGCTCCTCCCCACCCTCCCAGGGAACAATTCCTTCCCAACATGCCATCTAAATCTCCCCACTTTCAGCTTAAACCCATTCCCCCTTATCCTGTCCCTCCATGCCTTGTCCCCAGTCCCTCTCCAGCTCTTCTGGAGCCCCTTTAGGCCCTGGAAGGGGCTCTGAGCTCTCCCCAGAGCCTTCTCTTCTCCAGGCCAAACAGTCCCAATTTTATCTCCCTTAAGCTTGGAAATTTTGGAAAAACACAATGAAACCCCAAACCATTCCACTGGAGTTGTTCATGTTTTGTTGGAGCTGTTTGCCATTCAGGAGTTCATTACCCCGCTGGAAATATTTAAATAATAATAATTTAAATCACGTCTATAACACTACCCAGAATATATTTGCCATCTCTTACCCTAAACCCTCTCTTCTTTGAAAGTGGATCCTTTTTTAATTGATAGAGAGGCTCTTCCCATCTGGCCCCGTTTTGGTTTTCAGCACCAGCGGCTGCTGGGAGCTTTTTACTGCTCGAAGGGGAAAAAAAGATCCCTGCCCCACCCTGACACTGACAAATGGAGCCCTTTCATTTGCTGGACTTCCAACAGAAACCTGCCTGCCACGTCCAGGGAGGAATGTTCAACATTTCCCTCTAAAAAGGGATTTGGGGGAAGCAGAATCCCTGCAGGCGCATTCCCCATCCCTGCCCAGCCAAGCACCCGCCCCGGGGGGAGGAGGAGGAGGCTCAGCCCCCGGATAAAAGCCCCAGTTAAAGATGTTCCTATTCCAAGGAATATCCCACATTTATTCCTGGATGTTTTACGCTGGTGTGCCACGAGAACGAGCCCCTAAGTGCTGGAAATGCAGGGGTTCATTTCTGAACCCTAATTCAATCACTGCCGTGATTTACCCACTCTGTTGTCACATCTGAGGGATCTCTTTTCCTTCAGCTTGGGGGAATAAACCCCTCCTTGGGCTCCCTGGATGAGAACGAGAGCGCTCCCAGCCTGAGTGAGCGCTAACAAGCATCTCCAGCTGCTCATGATTCACAGGAGAGCAAAATCTCCCAGCCCCAACCCTTCCTCAAGCTGCTTTGTGACTCTCAGATGGACAAATCTGCCTCAAAATTCATCCTGGGCACGGCTCCACGTACCAAAAGTGTGTTTGTCTCTCCTTTTCCTGCGTTTCAGAATTGCCAGGGGATGTTTTATGTGGGATCAAGAGGCTTTCTGCAGCCTTGCCAGGGCATGGTTGGGACTTCAGAGCTTCGCAGGGAAAGAATTTCCTCTTGAAATCGTTTTGGACAGGTGTAATAAATCAATATAAATGATGAAATCAACCTCTGGGCTTTCTTCTTGCTACTCCACGCCAGGGAACATTTCTTGGAATAAGTGATGACATCTTCCTTAGAGAAAAGGGGGATGAAGTGAATTATCCCCAGCCAAGGTCGATGCTCTGTTCCCTGGCTCTCCTTTACAAATCTTTTTTGAGGAAAACCAAAATGTGCTGTCCTTTCTTACCCCTGACTCCATTTACCTGCTGCACCCTCTTTGATTAAGGACTTGGATTCTCCCCTGCATCCTGTAGCTTCCCATCAGCCTTCCCTGTGCAATGAACTGCCTAAAAATTGCTCTCAACCCTCATTTCATTAAAAAACAGCTGCACAGCCCCCCCAGAATGAACCAGAAGCTGCAGCTCCTTTCCTTTGTTTCAACAGTGGAAGTTATTTCCAGATTAGAAGAAGTCACCCTCTGGCTGCAGAGAAATGATTTGAATTCTCCCTTGCTGGCAGGATCCTTTCCCATCCGTGGGCACATTGCATCCATTATCTCACATTAAACCCAGAGGTGTTATTAAAACCCAGCATCGTTTCAGATCTGCTGGGAGAGCTGGAGCAGAAGAGGCTGAAAATAACATTTAGAACTTCCTTGATGTGTCCGTTTGCACGTGGCTTTGAACGGTGCTTTTGTGCTTTTCTCACCTGTGCAAAGATTCATTTCCAGCAAAGTGCTGGAAAAACAAAACCAGTTCATTCCAAAATGCAGCAAATGTGGGCACTTGAGCAAGTCTCAGCCTGTAAGGGCAGGACAGAGGGAGCAGAGTGAGGGGAGAGGAAAGGATCAGTAACTCCCAGGATGGGTTCAGACACCAAAATCTCTGATTTGGGGGGAGATGGGGCCCTGCTCCCCTCTCATCCCGGAATGACAAATGGAGATGGATGGTTATGGATCCTCAGCTTTCTTCCCTCTACTGCAGCCCTGGCCTGGAAAACAGCAATTTCTGTGCTGAAAACCCCCCTGATAAATGAAACTGCTCCTGGAGAGGGTGTTTGGCTCTCAGACCCCATCAGGCAGCAGCAGGTTCCTTCTCGTGGGCACTTGTGTGGCCTCTGTTTTATTTTCTTGGAGATTTAACAAAAGCAGCACGTAATTTATGGTATCTACCACAACCCTTTCTATTTCCCCTCTTTTGCTGCTGTTTTCTCCCCACAGAAACACTGCCAAACCTGGTAAATCCATGGGTTTGTGCTTTAAAAGCTTTGTTTTACCCCCAGCTGGTAAAACATCCACTTCAACACTGGTGTGAAAGCTGAGGCCCAGTGGGAACCTCTGCTCCTGCCTGCCCAGGGATGGGAGAGCACTACTGGAACGACAGAAATATCAAAATAAACCCAATATTTTTATTTTGCATTGCAAACCCTCAAGTGTTTTCTGGGAATGGCCCAATTTAATCCCTCAGGCCAAGGAGAAACGGCTTCAAGTTGCACCAGGGGAGGTTCAGGTTGGATGTTGGGGAAAATGGATGCTGTGAGAAGTGGTTAAACATTGGAACAGCTCCTCAGGGCAGTGGTGGAAGGGTTCAAAAAACCTGGAAGGGTTCAAAAAGCCTGGAAGTGTTCAAAAACCACCTGGATGTGGCACTTTGTGGTCTGGTGGCACAGTGGGGTTCAATCAGAGGCTGGACTCGGTGATCTTGGAGGTCTTTTCCAACCTTAATTTTGTTTAATTCCAGCAAAAGGTGCAAAATCACCTGGAGAACCCCAGCCAAAATCCCTCCTGGTTCTCTCTAATGCCTGTAATCCCTTTGGATGGAGCTGGGCAAAGGAAGCTGAGCTCAGTGGGGGTATTTTGATCCCATTCTTTCCCCTCAGAGGATAAACAGGGGAAGATCCCCATTCTTGTCCTATTAATTTGTTCACAGCTCCATCCAAACCCCACTCAAGCCAATGAAAGTCCCTGCTCTCTCCTGGTTTCCATCATTTCTGTAAAGCTGCAGAATTGTCATTCCCAGCGTGGAAAGATCCAGCAGGAAAGCGAAACTTCCACGGTGTTGTGACGTGGTTTTGCTGGAAAGAGTCAGAAACCCCATAAAAGCTGGGGAAGAGGCTGGAAAATGGGTTTGAAGTGTTGGGAGGGGATTAATGGGGCTGCTGCAAAGTCAGGGATGAAGTGGGGGTGGGAGGTTCCCACGTGGACAGACCCCACTGGAGATGTGGCCCCATTCCAAGCGAATCCCTGCGTTCTCCACGTCCTCTTCCAGCTTCTTATTTGTTCATTTTTCAGAGTAACAATTTTTTATTAAGGATTTGGATCAGGGAACCTTTGGGAAGTTCGTTTGTTGCCTCAGTAGTGCATTTTTAGTTGTCTGTTCCTCGCTTGGGTGTTGACAGAAACAGGAATTTTCCTCCCCATTTTCCTCAGCGCAGGTTGCTGAGGCATTTCTGTCACAGAATTACAGAGGTGTGCAGAGGCCAGCAGAGTTTATTCATCCCCCACTGGTGCTTCTTGGGCAGTTTCACATGAAATATTTTCTTCTTCCTTCTCCTTGCCCTGACACCTCAAACATGAAACCCTCAGATCCGATAAAAAGTCCAGGAATGCTGGATTTCCTTAAAACACGGGCAGGTGACAACAATCAGGCTGGACCCCAAAGTCCAGCTTAATTTTGGAAAATTAAGCATAGTTTTATTGTAATTAGTGATTTTCTTTGAAGTTAGGATAATTAGGGTATCATCCACCTCCCTGTGGCTTCATTGGCAGCTCCTTGGAGCACCGGTGGATCCCGTTATTCCCCAAAAATCTGGGAGGATTCCCCATCACTGAGCGACATTTCCTTCTCGAATAATCCCATCTGGCAGCGATGGGGAATAAATCTGATCCTAAACTGATGAAAAACCATGGGAAAATGGACAAAACAACCCAGATTTGTTTGGCGAGCACGGCAGGATCTCCAGCGCGGGACGAGGTCCCTCAGCAGAAGCTGAGGATGTGAAATTTAACAAAGCAGTCCTGAAAAGTCTCCTCAAATAAATCACCTGTAACAGGGTAAATTGTGCCTTGAAATAGATTTTGCAAGGCACAATATAAGGCATGAGATAGGTTCTTTATTCTTTATTATTCTCCCTATCAGATGAGTCCTAGAAGTGGTCAGGAGCTTTGAAAACGTGGAAAATTGACTTTTTAAAACTCTGGATATTCCCAGGGTGATGTTTACTGTTGGAGGAAGTTTGGTTTTAGTTGTACACAGATTTTTTTTCTGCACTGCTGATTCTAAGAATCTCTCTTTGCCCAAGAAGCTTCAATCTGAATATTTTAATATTCACTGTAATGTGCCAGATGCTTCTTCTGAGGCTTCAGCAGGTAGAAATAGATGGGAAATAATTTCTTACAGTGCCACAATCCCTCTGTATTTTCCTCGATTTTATTCTATAAAATCTTCTATAAAGAATGTGAGAACTCCCCCTCCCGTGGTCACTGAAATATTCTCTCCTTTTTATATTCAGAAATAATCATATTTATAAAATACTTTTGAGAGATCCAGTTCTATTCTTCTTTGAGATGAAGGTTCTGCTCACACTTGTATTGATCAAGGAATACAAGTGAACGTTGCCTTGGTTACCTTTGCAAAACTCGGTATTTTTATCCTTACATGGCAGATTTGTGCTGTATAAAATCCCATTTTCTCTCTGGTTCTGTATTTCTGACCATTATTAACCAAGAACTTTGGTAGCTGTGATTAATTATTTATTTTTTTTTAATCTTGTATTCTCACTTTCCTCTGAGCTTTTTTGGCGCAACTTTTCTCTTATTATTACATAAAACATTGGGAATTAGCCAAAAACTTTTCCCAGGAGCCCACCACTGTATCCCATCCCCCTGTGCCCGTTCCCACAGAGCTGGGATATCAATTAGAGCCTTAAAATTAATGTAATTATGGTTTTTCTTTTTTTGTGTCTTAAGGAGGGGAAATAAAATATTCCTTTTGTAGAGTCAGGAGCATTCTCCCTGTCCCTCCCTGTCCCTCCCTGTCCCTCTCTGTCCCTCCTTTCTTTTCTCGCCCTCCACTTCTCATCCAAATAAACCAGGAATGCCAAGCCAAGGAATCCTAGGAAGGAGCCTGCTGCCCTCTCATGGCTCCTGCAGCAAACAGCCGGGAGGAAAGTGGGAATAAACAGTGGAATAAACAGCTGGGAAAATCCCTTATTCTCCAGCAAAATTCCCTTTAAGGCCCAGGAGCAGCAGCCAGAACAGGCTGAGCAGGAAGGGAGAACTCCATGTCCTGAGTTATTGCAGGGAATGCTGTTTTGTGGGATTTTATTTCCTGATTTTTCAGCTCCTTTTCTTCCAAGAGGTTGTTTTGATGTGGTTTGGGCACCACAGGAACTGCTCCTCCAGCAGAAAACTCACTCAATTCCTGGAAATCCCATTAATTCCCTGGGATAATTGAGTGATTCAGGATTTATGGAAGTGTCCACAGTTGGGTTGGATGGGGCTGGGATAACGAGATAACAAAGGTTATCAGGTAACTGCCTGGATTTGGAAGCTCCTGCTCTAAATTAAATTATAAAATAGGAAAACTCTGGAATTCCTCATGTCCTGGAAGGGAACAGGCTGCCCAGGAGTTATCCAGGACAGGGATGAACAACAGGAAGCCGAAGGGTCCAGGAATCTGCTGATTCAAAAGCTCAGCAGGAGAAGGGACTGTGCATCCCCATCACAGCCACTTCCATGGGAGGAAGGTAAAAAAGAGGGGAAAATAAAAAAGGGATGTAACCTAATCCAAGCCTGCATTGGGTTTTAGGGGAGCAGAAGGGAATTGGGCTGGCTCTTGGCAAGGAGGCAGCCTGGGGATGAATTCAGTGCACTCACCCTCCTAATGAGCACAGATCCCGGCAGTTCCCCCCAGGTGAAAGGGGAAGAGCTGGAAAGGGGAATCTCTGTCAGCCTGATGCACTCCTGAGAGGAAAACCAAGCTCCCATCTCCTCTGCAGCCGGGTGCTTTTCCACATTCATCACTCGGCAGTGTCTGAAGCGCTGCTTTTCCCCGGGAGCTGTGCCTGGGTCAGGGGAAGGATCCTGCCCCAAACCGGCTGAAAGGTGATTCCCCCTCCGACATCTGAGTCCCACCCGCTCCTCACCTTGTGCCCCAGGGCAGAAAGGCTGACAGCTGAGCCTGAGTGGAGAGGAACAAGAGGGGATTATCCAGCAAGGCACCCCCAGCTCCCACCTGCTCCCCTCTCTTCCTCCTTTTACTCCCCGCAGGAGAAATCCAAGGCAGTCCCTCACTCCCCGTCCATGCTGACCCGTCCCTAATGGCTGCTCTGGCTCAATAAGTGACTTCTTTTCCCCTGGCTAAATAAATCACTTGGATGCTTCTCCTAAAGTGACTGTGATTGAACTAGAGGGTTTAAAATACCCATATATTACATTAACTGGGCAATGCATCCTCACCTGGCGTTCTGTAGGGGCACAGGACAGGGAGGGATGGCTTTGGATTAAAGAGGAGAGGTTTAAGTTGTATATTGGGAAGGAATTGTGAGGAATTGTTCCCTGGGAGGGTGGGGAGGCCCTGGCACAGGGTGCCCAGAGCAGCTGTGGCTGCCCCTGGATCCCTGGCAGTGTCCAAGGGCTTGGAGCAGCCTGGGACAGTGGAAGGTGTCCCATGGCAGGGGGTGGAATGAGGTGAATTTTAAGGTCCCTTCCAACCCAACCATCCTCTAATTCTGTGATTCTGTTTGTGCAAGATTTTAGCTTAATGGTTCACTGTCAAAGTTTCCCACTGGATAGAATCCCAGAATCACCAGGTTGGAAGAGACCTCCAAGATCGAGTCCAACCCATGTCCTGACACCTCCACTGAACCATGGCACTGAGAGCCACATCCAGCCTTTATTTAAACACATCCAGGGATGGTGACTCCACCCCCTCCCCAGGCAGACAATTCCAGTATTTAACCACTCTTTCCATAAAAAACTTTTTCCTAATACCCAACCTATATTTCCCTTGGCACAGCTTGAGGCTGTGTCCTCTCGTTCTGTCAGCTGCTGCCTGGAGAAAGAGACCAAGTGATAAGGTCACCTCTGAGTCTTCTCAGAAGTCACACCACACAGCAGAAATGCTGAATAAAGGCAGCTTTTCCCTTGAAACCACAGCAGACCCTCGGTACCTGGTATATTAACAGCCAGCCTAATGTTTAGCAGCAGCTGAAAAACATTTAATAAGACACATTGCAAAGCTGCAGGCAGGCGAATGCAATAATTTCTGATGTAGGCACAGCTCCTCGACAGCATGGCAGAGCTGGTTAATTCACAATTAGAGAGGAAAAAAAAAGAGCCAGAGCAGCTTTGCTGTTACCCAGAGGCACAGAGACTCAGTCAATAAAAGCAATCCCTGTCCCCCAGGAGCTATTGCACTAAAGAGCCAGCCAGCTCCTGCTATTGAAAAATCTCTGCTGGTGGGAGAGCTGCCCGAATTAACAATCGATGTTCTAAATCAAGCACAGGATCACAGACACAGTTAATGATTTTTATTATAGGGGGTATCAGAGAGTTGGAAATAAATATTCCTCTGGCAGCCCTGGGGCAGGTTTGGGTGGGGGGTGAAAGGGAGGAGAGCCTGAAAGCAGGATAAAATAATTCATGGGATCACAGGATGGGGGGGGTTGGATGGGACCCTAAACTCCTCCAGTTCCATTGATGCCTTGAGGTTCAGCTTTTCT
>VZTH01016124.1:20520-41139 GCA_013397815.1 Aleadryas rufinucha
GTCCATCTCGGGGTCCATTTGGGCAGCAGCCTCTGGGCTCCCCAGGGGGTACCTTTGAAAGCCTTTCACATAAATATCACCTTTATTCCCTTATTTCTATCCAGTCTCTGTTTCCAGGTAGCCACTTCAGGCATCACCATGGGCAGGGACATCCCCCACCATCCCAGGGTGCTCCAGCCTGGCCTTGGGCACTTCCAGGGATCCAGGGGCAGCCCCAGCTTCTCTGGGTGCCCTATAAATGACAACCCCCCTGCCCACAGCGCTCTGCTGCCACTTCCCAGCGCTGGCAGGGAATTCCAGGGAAGCACAGGGTGCAAAGTTGGTGTCAGCTCTGTGGGTTCAGTTCCCCTGTGCTTCCCCAGCTGGGGTTGGGGCAGTTCACCCGTGCAGGGATGTGTGGCTGCTCCTTGGGGCATCGAGGCTCTCTCCCATCCCCATCCCTCCTGCTCCATCCCCGCAGCAGCCACTGAGCACAGCGCGGCTGAGAGCAGCTCTTGGTGCCTGGGAAGGGAATTCCTGCCCTTTATTAGAGATAAAACATGCAGAGCAAGAATCCCAGCCTTGTAGTCACCTACAACTTGAATTCGTGTTCAAATCGGGTTTTTTAGCGTTGTAGTGACTTTGATCTGTGCTCACATCAAAGCAGCTGAGTCCTTGTCACACAGGGACTGTTGGGTGGTGACAGATAGTCCCTGAAGGCTGGAGAGAGGGAGAGCCTCTTTCCTGGGCCTGAGGTGACCCTGGGGCTGTGTCCAGGTCACCGGGGATGGGCAGAGAGAGGATTGTGGTTTGTGGGCAGGGCTGGAGCTGTGAGAGGTGATGGTTGCAGTTTGTGACCTTACAGGGTGTTGTTCACCTGTTACCATCACAGGCAATGTCTGTGCACTACCCCAGGTGATTGGGGACACTGTGGGGAACATCTTTCCTGTTTATATGATGTTATATCCTGTTGTGTGGGGGTATTTAGGGGATTTGTGCCGTGCAACGAACGACTTTGCACCTCCAGCTTGCGTGGGGAGTCCATGCCCGTGCGTGATTCCTGCAAGGGGCTTTCTGCTGTCCACAGGCAAACAGGAGAGACCCCCAGACTGATTTCTAACAGAGCCACGTGCTCCCAACAGGCCTCCAAAAGCAGGATTTACTTTATTTCCCCGAATCAGTGCTTCTAGGCAGCAGGAACTCCCAGGCCAGGGGGAGCTCCCGCTTCCCAGCGCTGGAATTCCCGCTCCTGCCGCGTTATTCCGGCTCCGTTCCTCCACGGGGCCGCTCGGAGCCGAGCTGGGGCGTGTGAGGGATGCTGGCCGGGTCCGACAGTGACAGATGAATGCTCAAACTGTGTGAAGATTTTTGCAGCCAAAGCAAAACTGGCACACGTTTGGCCCGGGGCCAGCTCCTCGGCAATGTTCGCAGCCCTGCCCGGCGCGCAAAGATCATCCCTCATCCTCCTGACCTGTGCCACCCTCAGCTCTTAGAAACCCTCTTTTATTTTTATTTTATTTCCCCACTCTGCCCTCACCACCCTTTTAAGCGGGAAGGAAAATCCCTCTGCTCTGGTTCCTTTGTGAGAGCGCAGCAAAGCGCTGGCTGCTTTCATCCCCAGGCTTTATTTTCCTGCCATCAATAGCGAGGATTCACCTCTTGTATCTCCTCATCCCCTCTTCAAAATGCTTTCTTATCTCCACGAGCACCTCTCGTACCACAGGACAGATACGGAGCCTGACTGAAAATCACACTGGAAAGGAAAATAAGGCTTTTTTTTCCCCTTTTTAAAGGGAAAAGGGTTCACTTTAAAGGCAAAAAAAATGTCTCTCCTGGCTGCAGGGGTGAGGGGCAAAGGAGCAGAAGTGCTGACCACAGTGAACACGTGCTCTGAGCAGGGTTTTGCACTTTGGATCTGTCCCAAGGTCCCTCTGCTCACGTTCCCTTGGAGGAATGAGAAGGGAGCTCCCCACTCCTGGGCAGTTCCACGGCCGTGTGTCTTTGTGAGCTCGTTAAATACTCATTAAACTGGGCAAAGAGATGGCTCTGGCCATAAATCATCTCTGATAATCCATCTGGGGAGACTTTGTGCCAGGGAGAGGTGTGTGGAGCCTGAGGTGTGGCCGTGCCCTTTCCTCTTGGCAGTGCTCAAAGGTCTGCAAAGAGCCCCAAAGAGGATCCTCCTGATGTTTCTGTCCATTAATAACCTGTAGATATTGGGCTTCTCTGCTGTCATGGAACTGTGGAATCGTTTAGGTTGGGAAATCCATCGAGCCCAACCATCCCCAGCACTGCCAAGGCCACCACTGCCCCGTGTCCCCAAGTGCCACATCCACAGGGCAGTTCAGTCCCTCCAGGGATGGGGACTCCAGCACTGCAGCTCTGGGGGTTTTGGCCACAAGTGCCATTCCTGGCCTGACCAGGAGCCTCCAGACCTGCAGGAGATCCCTAAGCAGAGGAAGGAGAAAATGGAGCAGCAGCACCTCCGTGACCATTCCTCCTCATCCCAAGGGATCCTGGTGCTTGCAGTCTTTCTGTCCCTCGAGATCCCAAATCCCACACAACTGAAACGATGCCTTTGATCTTCCTGCTCAGGCCAGAAGGCAGCTAAAAAGCAAAAGAGGCTTTTGTGGCCTCAAAACAATTTGGGAATTGAACTGTGCACGCAGTTCAGAGCAAATGGAAATCTGCTGTCCACATCAATCTTCCTTCACACCCCATTTTCCAAGGTGTCCTTAAAAGAGAATAACATCCTTTGGGGCATTTTCAATGGGTCTTTCCTGCTCTTTCTTCTTGGAATATCTGGCGTGGTCATAGAAATAGATGATGATGAGAGAAGCAACGTTCAGGGCAATGATGAGCAGCATGATCCAGTAGGAATAGCCATAGTTGTGTTTGGATTCGAGGTGTGTCTGCAGGGAGGTGGAACATCCATGGGCCAGTTCTTCAGACAGCCCGTTGCCTTGGACGTTCACAGGGAAAAGGATCATGGCTAAGAGGATGAGGACTCCTAGGAAATATCAATGGAAAATTATATTTTTATATAAAACAGGAAATTTTAGAGGAGATTTTTATTTATATAAAACATAAAATTTTAGAGATTTTTATTTATATAAAATATAAAAATTTTATAGTGCTGTTTATGTAGTGACTTAGAGTCTGCTTTAATCCTTGTCCTAGTGCAGCTTTTTAAATCAATTTATCTAATATTAGTAATTAGTAAACTATGGGGGCATTTAAAGGGTTTTTACCCTCCCTAATAGTATCTGCCAGGTGTTTTGATACAGGCAATGGTAGCATCTAAAATTATTAGGTTCTCACTGATTATTTTCAGATAAGGCCATTTAATTCGACTTTTTTTCACTGAATTTAGGGCTGATGAGTATCCTGTATTCACCCCTTTGGTGATTTGTAAATGTCTGTTTGATGTGAGCCCAAATCCATGGATGGGCAGTCTCACAGCTGGAGAAATATCACAGCTGGATAAAATATCACAGCTGGATGAAATATCACAGCTGGATAAAATATCACAGCTGGATAAAGCCCTGAGCAGCCTGGTCTGTGCTCAGGTTTGGCCCAAGAGCTTAGACTTGGAGACCTCCTGTTCTTTACAACCTGAATTATTGGATCAGGCTGGGACGAGCCAAAATGTGATGTCTTATTAGATCTGTCTCTATTTCTCACAGCCTCCCAAATGTAAAGGGAGTTCAGTTGCTTTGACATTTAACTCAATATTGCTCTTACATCCATGCTTTCCTCGTGCCAACAGAGCTGTAATCCCTGAACTTTGGTGGAACAATTCCATTCCTTCTCTCCAGGCACCTCATCCCACCCCAGCTCACGCTGAAACTGCTTCATTTTTTATTCAGGAGGACACTGCAGGAGAATTAGGAACCTCCAGGATGACCTCCCCCATTAAATGATGCGTGATTTCCCATAAAAATACACCCACAGCAAAATAAACTTCCAGGTCACAGCACTTGCAGGGCTGTTAAAAGTAACCACAACCCTCAGCCAACACCAGAGTTTCTTTTCTCCCCAATATTTATTTTGGTCCTTTCATCTCAGTCAGAGCTTGCAGGTTTGGGGTGCTGGGCTCAGGAAAAGGGATGAGACAAGGATCTGTTTGTCTCAGAAGTGAATAATTGTCTAATTAAGCCTTTGTTCACTTTTCTTACTGCGTTTCACAGCTGTTTTCAGCATCTGTGTTAGAAATGGGTGATTTTCACCTGCACTCCCCCTGTACTTGCTATAATTCAGATTATCTGCACTGTTCCCTCCCCACCAAGGGCTGGCTGTGTCCCCAGGACAGGCTGATGATGCTGGGGACACTTCCCTGGACCTCAAGAGCTTTTGAAGGACAAAATACCCGTGCTGAAGTACTCTGCAATCAGATGTCTTCGAAGGAAATCATTCAAGTGCAAACCTATTATTAGAGGAACACCTCATCCTCTCGAGGCTAATTGAGTGTGAGAGCTGCAGCCGTGGCCAGAGCAGCACAGGGAGGGTTGGGAGCAGCCAGGCTCAATCCAGGCAGGAATGTGGGGCTCCACCTCCAGGAGCTCATGGACAGGGTCACAGCTCTAATGACTCAGCATCTCCACCATGGGGGTTTTTTTATGCTTAGGGGATGTTAAAACTTATTTTCACCTGTGAAAGTTTGGGGGTTTTTTTTAAGAGAAGGAAACCAATTTTTCCATTCCCCAATCCTCCAAACTGCTCCCTATAAATACCGTTATATAAATATTATTTTATTGTTATAGCATATATTTTAGTGGTATTTCAAAGGTGCTTTTCAGGTGTCCCAGCAGGCATAGTTCAAAAGCAAACCCCCAGAACAGAATGAATTCCAAACGTTCCCTTTTCGCAGCCGTTCCCTGATCTCGGAATCCACGGGAGCGCGCGCCACTCACCGCACACGGAGTTCCAGGTGTAGACTCCCACGGGTCCCAGGAATGTCTGGTAGGGGTTGCTGACAGCGTTGGTGCAGGTGAAGCCAGAGCTGAGCAGGGAGCTGAGCAGGGCCAGCACCAGCAGCGCGACGATGGCCACGTTCAGGCTCCGGCTCGCGGCGCTGCTCAGGGCGTCTGCGACTGAAACGCGGCGGGGTCAGGGGACAGCAGCAGAGGGTACGGCCCCACCTTGGGCCACACGGGGTCACATTGGACATTTGGGAAGGTTTACTCACAGCAAAAAGGGTGGTCATGCATTGGGAACAGGGAGTCACCACCCCTGGGAGTGTTCTGAAGTGGCTGTGGCGCTTGGGGACGTGGTTAAAGGTTGGATTGGGTTATATTGGAGAGCTTTTCCTACATGAATATTCCATGATTCTGTGGTAACCTGCCCTGCCCAGCCTGGTGGGCTCAGCCCATGTTATGAGCTCCTGCCAGGGCTGTAATGAAAAGCTGATGAACAGAGGTTTGGCTGATCTGTAGGGATCAGGATGGAGAAAGAGCAGGAGGTTTGGACACAGCAACGAACCCAAACCCCACATGGGGTGAAGGTACCTGGGGCTGAAACAAATTCTTCTCTGCTAACTCTGCAGTTAACTGGGTAGTAAACTTCTGTCCTTAATACTTCTGTAAATACTTCCTCTGGACGTGGCCAGACAGGAATTTTGTGCCAAAAGTGGCTCAGAAATCTGGGTGTTCCTCTGCCAGTGTCTGGTAACCTCCACAAAAGCCTATTTTAAACCCTGCTCCAATTCAAAACCCTGCTCCAGTTGTATTTCCTTTTGATATAGCAGCAGCCCCTCACATGGAATAAATTGGATGGGGAAAACCTTCCCAAAGTCCACTAAAGCTGCTGCCTGGATGGGTCAGGTTCATTTTCAGGACACATAAATCTGAGTGTGGCAGATGAGGGTGGCTGAGCTCATCTCCCAACTGGATCTGTCTCCGTGCCCTGCAGGAAAAGCTTGCTGGAGGCAGGACTGGCTCCCTCCTTTTAAAATAAAGGAGCAGCTCCTAATTTGTTCCCACCAGGACAGGACTGGGGTCATGGAGGGTTTGGCTCCCACAGGGCTGAGCTTTGTGGGCACATGGCCCTGACCCCACATCCTGCTCCCTCTCCTTTTTCCCCAGCTTATTCCCAGATCATTCCCTGCTGTAGTTCCTGGCCACAATTCCGTGGCTCTTGTGGTCAAACCCTTCAGAACTGTCACCAATTTTTGCCTAAATCCTCCCAGTTACTCCATAAGTTGCTGACAACAAAAGACTCAACCCCAAATGCAATAGCCTCAAAGTGTATTTTGCTGAGGTGAATTCTTCTCCTCCTCTCAATTTAAAGATTGAAAAGGCAGCCAAATGTGCCTGTGGCTGCTTTATGTTGCAGCAAATACAATGACAATGTTTTGGAGCTCTCTGTTCAAATAGATGTCGTGAGAGGCAGATTTCTGTAGGGAAATTCCCTTTCTGTGCTGCTCTTGACACGGAGCCATTATTGCAAAATATTCAGGTAGTGCATAAATGGGAAAAATCACAGCAGAAGGAAAAAAAAAAAGAGTAAAAACCCCATAGAGAGGAATAAACATAATAAAAAGAGCTGTTGGAAACGAGTGGGAAGGAGAACTCCTCTCACATTTTATATCATGCTGCAGTACAAGTTAATTTCTGCTCGAGGCACCGGCAGGTGAGGATGTGTTATGGAAATCAGTTGTAAATTTAAGCAATTTTCCTGGAAGAAGAGGAAAGGAGGGCATCCAGGGACTATCACTCAGGGAAATGGAAGTGAGCAGCTCATACCCTGCACCCAGCCTCACAACCTGTGATCTATTTCTTGAAGGAGAAATAAGTCTGGAGCCAAATCAGACAGGCTTGTGTAATTTCCCTCTGGCAGCCTCACTTAATTTTATCGCTCAGAACATCTCCACAGCTGCCTGGCTACACCTCTTGCACCCCCTAATTGATCTTGTTTATGTCTGACACGGAGCTGCAGTTTAGGGGATGGCATTTTGTCAGCCCCCAGCTGTCACTGCCCCGTCTGCAACAGCTCAGGGCTGAGGGCTTTAAGGAAAATGCTCTTTTCATGGCAACTGATGTTCTTTATCCCTAACTAAAGCAGTCTGTGCAAGCTGAAGGAATCTCCAGCAGCTGATCTGTTTGGGATCAGTTGTAACCTGCAGCTGGATGACCTCTGGATCTGTGTAAAACAACCTCACCCTAGAATGAAAACAGGGTTTGCCCAGGTCTCTCCTTAATTTCTTGCATCTCCTTTTGGTTTTCATCCCTAATTCTTACAAGTTTGGGGAGAATTTCCCAGATTTTGCTGAGCTTAGTCAGCCTTCCCAGCAGCTTTTACAGCTCCACAATCACCCACGACACAGCAGGAATTCATCACTGAAAAAAGCCCAAACAAACAAACAATCCCAAGGAGAGTTCAAAGTTCCTACTTCTCAGGAGATCCCTGGGAGCTGATGGGAACATGAATGAATTCCAGCAATTTCTGAGTGTTTGTCATGCATTTTTAGAAAGGTAGAAAGTGAAACTACTCCTCTGTGCTCTGGTGGATTTGGAAGACTTCCTTGGGTGCTGCTGGCCTTGCTGGGTGCCAGCAGTTGGATAATCCTGACACTCCAGACTCCCTGGGCGTGGCTCTTCCTGAGCCTGGCTCAACCTCCTCGTGTTTGACTTGGACCAAAGCCGTGACCAAACCCTCTGACAGAGCATTTCACTCATAGCTGGTTCCTCTCTGAGACAAATCACTCAAAGAGAGCTCAGGAAGGCTCTGAGGGCTCTGGTTATTAAATAACTTCTGCATTCTGGCAGCCCGTTCATCCCCAGAGCCTGGGAAGTGGCTTCAGTGATTTATTGCTCTATTAAATCTGGGAAAGAGCCACCCTGGCTGGGCACTCCATGCACAGGGCACTGGCAGGAATGATATTCATTTGTCTTTCATCTTTGTGCTTGGACATTTCTTTTAATGTTGTGGTTTCTAGAAAAATAAGTTGGGGTTTTTTTTGTAAAGGCTGCTGATGATGTGCTTTTGAATGGCCACTGATAAAAGCCAACCTGGGCTGTTGCTAAAAATAATCCCCAAGTTCTTGACTCTGATTTACCCTCCTGGGATTGTCCTTCTTTTCCCACACCCAAATGTGACAAAGCCATTGGAGAAAGGCACGTGGGGTGCACAGCAGAGCCCCCAGCCAGGCCACAGTTGGTTTTAAATCAAATATCAAATTAAATCATGCTGAGATTTAAAGGGATGTTTAGAACTCCTCTTGCTGGTGTCTCAAATGTTGGAGTGGAGAAAGTTCAGCACTTTGTTCCTCCATAGCACTGGAAATCCATTTATTTCAGGATATCAGCAAAGGAAAGGCTTCTCCTGCCTCAGGAGGACAGGAATATAAATGAGTATGAATTTAAAGATAGAATGTATGGAATTTTGGGAAGTTTTTTTCCTATTTCTAGTATATATGGAATAGAATGATAGAACAGACTGGTTTGGGTGGGAAGGGACATTAAAGAACATCCAGTGCCACCCCTGCCATGGGCAGGGACACCTTCCACTGTCCCAGGCTGCTCCAGCCTGGCCTTGGACATTTCCAGGGATCCAGGGGCAGCCACAGCTTCTCTGGGAATTCCATCCCAGCTCCTCCCCACTCTCACAGGGAACAGTCTCTTCAGCAAATAATACTAATATAAACTTGATAATCATGCCTAGTATAGAGCCTAAGAGTTAATTTAAAGTCAGTTCTTCTCATTCTGGATACCTGCCTGACTGAACCAGCGAGGGATGTGGGCAAACCCATATTTAGATTATTTATAAATCCTCACTTTCCTTCAGCAGCTCTGGAAAGAAACTCACAGCTCCTGGTGCTCACTTTATTCATCCCTAAATAACTGATAGGTGAGAGCTGAGATAGCTTTTTGTAAATATTTCAACATTTGATAAGTGATAAGTACAAAACCCCCAAATCTGGTGGGGGAAAACCCAACACCACCAACGCAGACCATGCAGAGAACGGAAACCCTTCACTGACAGCACAGTGCTGGGAGTTCATTGCAGCAATTCTAATTAAAATCGACCTGGTGCCAACACCCAGGCCCTGGGACTGGGCTGTGGGAGCTGCTGTGCAGACACAGGCAGGGCACAATCCCTGGACTGCAGCCAGCCCGGATCCTCCTCTGCCATCAGCTCTCCAGGGCGGGATTCCACCTTTCCCACGGAGCCCAGCTAAAATCAGCCAGAGCTGCCCACACGCCTCAAGGTTTGGGGCTTCAGCCAGCTGCCATGGGGGGCTATAACCACATATAAATTATTTATTTATTATTATTTACTCCTCTAAAAACCACTTTCATTATTCTGCTGTCACTGCAATCAAATAAGATCGAATGGTTTGGGAATTTGTACTCGTTACGTAACAATCCCCATCCCTGCTCCACCTTTTGCTGGGAACGCTGCTGCGCTCAGGGTTCTGTGAGAACATCAGTGCCATCGTGGGCCCTGGTTTGTGTAACACAGCTCTGCCCCCGTGGGAATGCAGGTGCTTCTGCAGGTGCAATTCCAGGAATAAATGAAGCTGGGGAAGAGCTGGGAAGCAGCTGGAGGTTTAGATCTGCTGTGCTGGGGCGTCGCACAAGTTACCAACAACGAAAATATTTCTTAAAACATCTTAAAATCACAGAATGGTTTGGGTTGGAAGGGATCTTAAATCCCATCCAGTACCACCCCTGCCATAGCAGGGACACCTTCCACTGTCCCAGGCTGCTCCAAGCCCCATCCAGCCTGGCCTTGGGCACTGCCAGGGATCCAGGGGCAGCCACAGCTGCTCTGGGCACCCTGTGCCAGTCCTTACACCTGATTTAAATCCATATCTCATCTCTCAAAATTACTTGACCCACTGATATTTTTGGTAGCTTTCTTTTGAGTGTCTTTTTCCCCCTTTCCCGTGTGTCAGCAGCATTATTGCTCTGAACTCGATGAGGCAGCAAGGCAGATAAAATAAGTGCAAACCCTTGATCCTGGCAGCAGCTTTCAGGTTTATCTTCCCTTGGGTGTTGTTCTGTGTGGTTTGTTCTTTTTCCTGCAGCAGCCTTAACACCTTTCTCTATCAAAATGGTGCTAATTTGGTAGTAGGTGGCAAAATGTGTAAAGTCAGACAATAAATTAACATAATGAAATTCAAACATCCTGGAAGGTGAATTAGGTTTGTAAATCCCTTCATCAAGTGCTGAGTGTTGCTTTTCTGCTCCTCACCGAACTTCTGAAAATCAAAGTCAGTTTGACCTAAAGTTCTTATTTTGTGGGTTTTTCCCTCGTTCCAAGGGGCAGGCCAAGATCACAGGTGAGAAGTTGGTATTGTCAGGAATGCTGCAGCATTTCTGTGCTTTTTGGGGATCTTATTTGATACTCCTTCAATCCCCAGACTGTTTTGTGGTTATTCCTGTTCTCACTTAAAGTACTGTTGATGCCTTTTCTTGGTCTTAAAATCAAGAGCCAAACACGGTTAGAGGGGAAGAAGGGGTTTTACCTTGGTATTTGTTTTAAGGATCCTTGGTGCACCCTGTCCAGGTGGAGCACGCTGGAATGCACATCCAAATGCACACTGAAATGCACGCCCGTGAGCAGCCCCAAAATGTACACCCACAATAGTTTGGGTATCTCATTATAGGCTTTACCAATTAACAAATCTATCAAAGATTCCCCAAGGAGAGGCTGAGTGAACCCCCCTCCCCGAGGAACTTTCCCCCCCTGGCCAGGCCTAGCTCAGGTTACAAAATGTGTTCCAGAGAAGCCCTCGGTGTCTGAGGCTTCTGAGATGTTTGGTCTCCTGGCTTAAGGGAATATTGGCTCTGTGCTGGTTATCAAAGCTGAAGAATGAGAAGTGTGTGGGCTAAAAGGCCCTTAAGAATATATAAAGTTATACAGAGGAGTATATAGAGGGGGTGTGTATAAAAAGCAAAAAAGCATCGTGGCATCACTGTGGTTACAGGCGAATACAGGAAGGATACGACCGTCAGCGGCACGAGCAAGAAGATCTTAGGTTTGGATTGGATATCGGGACGAAATTCCTCTGTGTGAGGGTGGTGAAGCCCTGGAATGGGTTTCCCAGGGAGTTTGTGGCTGCCCCTGGATCCCTGGAAGTGTCCAAGGCCGGGCTGGACGGGGCCCTGGGACAGTGGAAGGTGTGGAATGGGACGACCACCGTGGCAGGGGCGGAACGGGATGAGCTTTAAGACCTTTCCAACCCCAAACCAATCTGTGATGGTCTGATCCACTTCCAGGCGTGCCAGCACTCACCTTGGAACGTTGTTTTGGACACCTGCAGCCCTGCATCCACGAACTGCTCGCAGGTGCCACTGAAGAGGCCGTAGGTGAGGCTGACGGTGACGACGGAGCTGCTGCGCGAGAACCGCACCTCGCTGCTCACCCACTGCGGCGTGGCCAGCGCCACGCAGATCACCACGAAGGAGCTCACACAGGTGCAAAAAGCAGAGGCAAACATGGATGTTTTCTTCCTGGACGGCATCTTTCCATGGGTTTTTCCCCCAGTTCAGAGGGTTTCATTCCCTTGAGGCCGGGTTTGCCGTGAGGGCGATTCCTCCTCGGCGCTGTCCGCGCTCCGCGCGCGAGCACAGGCTCGTCCTGGCAAGCTCGAAGCAAACAGCAGTGGCAATAAAAATGGTGAATAGTTGAACTTTGCCCTGGGGGAAAGGAGTTGCCATGGTGACAGCCAAAGCAGCCTGGCAAAGGCCAAAGGAATTGCCCATGGATGATTTACGGTCCTTGCCAAAGCGCCGCTTCCCAGATCGCAGCTCTGGGTGCAGCCAGGGCCTGGGGCTGGCGTGTTCCCAGCTCACCTCCCTCCCCCTGGGACAGTCCTGATTTGTTGCTTTTTCCTCTGAAAATCCTGATAGCCAGGCTGGAGAGAATTTTTGTTAAATCTCTGTCTCATGTTTTATGGTGAAGAGTTGTAAAATGTTCCTTCTCCGTTCAAATCCCCAGCTTGCCTGCGAGCTACTCACTCACCTCTTAAATTGTTTAAATTTGGGGAAACACTGGGTTGCTCTTGGGTTTTGGTGGGGTTAGGAGGTTCTGTCTACTGTCAATGGGTTATTTTCTAGAAAGAGCTCTAATTCCTAATTAAATTCCACGTATTTTCACAGAATAACTCCTTCCCTTTTGCTTTTTGTCAGAGAGGAAGCAAATACCTTGAGCAGGGCTTCATTTCAGGGAAGAAGTGGATATGTAAAGGGAGAAATCCTGGAAAAAATCTATTCTGGACTATAAAGCTGGAATATATTCATTTTTTTAACCCCAGCTGACCTAAACAACAACAAAATAACTTGAATTCAAACAGAACCTTCATTGCTTAATGGAAAGACTGAAGTCAAATGTCAAGAATTTGAGATAAACTCAATCCCCATTTTTTTGGGCTGAACCCTGGAACATAAATGAATAATTTATTGTCAGTGTGGAGTAACAAAGATCCCATTAGCTTTTATTTCTATTAATTATAACGTCATTATCCCATTTGATACTGAAGCCCTGCTCCCGGATCATCCAGAGCTTTTTAATTAACCTTTAGGGAACAATCTGCTTCAGCAGTGCTGCTCCATCAGCCTGTGGAGTTCTTGTCCTGAAGCTTCCCTGCTTTGCCCTGTGAGGACAGGGAGAGATTCCTGAATTTTTTATGGATTTGAAATAGGCAAGAATTTCTCAGGAGGAGAAAATACCTGGGAAAACACTTATTCAGCAGTGCAGTGTAATTGTACTGAAATTCTACTTTCACGATTTTCTGATCCCAAACTTTTAAGCAGTAATTAGATTTGAAACCTAAATATTATATTTTATATATTATAAAATGTATATTGTTTGTATAATATAAATGTATATAATGTATATTTTATTTCTGGTCTTTTATAGAATCAATCTTGATTTTTATTTTATTTTCCAAACTACTTGAGGCTTTGATGATACCTTTGAGGTCATTGTTTATGGGAATATATAAATATAATATTTTTAAAAGTATTTTATTTCTAAAGAATCTAAATGCTTCATTAACATAATGGAAATCAGCCAGGATTTGATTTAAACTCCAAGGAATAAAGGGAAATTTCTTACCCTGTATAAAGCAATAAGAAACCTGCCTCATTTTCTGTCCAGTGCCCAGTTAAACTTTAACCACAGAAATGTGGGAAGGCTTTGTTAGGCTGATCCACCTCTCCAGGTTCACTAATCCACCAGCTCTATTCTCCAAAGGGCATAGTCCAAGACTTTATAATCCAAGGATATTTTCTAATAAACTGAGCTAAAACCTGCCCTGCTGCCATCAGCTGTGCCACTTGTCCCCTATGAAATATGGTTTAAAAAAAAAATCAATATTTAAGAAGTGATGTTTGTCTTGGTAAAAACGTCCAGGGAATTATTTTTCAGCTCCTTCAATTTTGATGAATTGAGCGCCCACCCCTTTGAAAATACTGAATAACAGAGCCTCAGAGCCTGGTGAACAGCCTGGAGTTCCTTTCCTTGCAATCTGACTCATTTCTGTTCAGTTTGGGGTGACTCAGCTCGAATTGTTATGGCTCACATCATTGGAACTCTCCTGTGGCTCAGGGAATTGCTCTGTAAATGAGACCATAATTTGCTTTTTTCTTGCCTGTCACCTTGAGGTTTATTCTCTGCCTAAGCTACGATTCCTTGTCTTTTTTTTTTCCCTCACAGCCACCTGTAAAAACATCATAAAACCTGGAATTAAAGCTGTGGTTTGACAGGGCACACCTCATCCCTGGAGAGAAAGAAGAGATTGGTTTCCTCTGACTCGGAGGAAATATTTCCTGATCAGCACCTGATCAACTCTGCCCCCACTGATCCTGACTCAGCCCTGCACAGCAATCCAGGAGAAAAATCACATTCATTTGTCATGAACCAGGGGGGCAGCAGAGAGAGCTGGAATCCTTTGCTACATAAAATTACCCATCATTTTTAAGGATTGATTACGTGAGTGCTTCCCTTCCGTTTGAGTCAGTTTGCTTTAAGCAACCAGGAGTGCAAAAATACAAAAGGGAAGCCTTTAAACGCAAACATCTCCTGCACATCTATTTTTTAATGCTGCAAACACATTCTTAAGTGTGAAAAACACAAATCCCACGGTGGTTTGATGCCCACAGCTCCAGGAGGATTAGAGATGAGGGAGGAATTTCTTCCCTGTGCGGATGCCCAGGGAAGCTGTGGCTGCTCCTGGATCCCTGGAATTGTCCAAAGCCAGGCTGGAGCAGCCTGGGATAGTGGAAGGTGTCCCTGCCCAAGACAGGGATGGGTTTTAAGGTCCATCCCAACCCAAACCACTCTGGAATGCTCTCCCAAGGGATGCCAGCAGAGGCAGGATCCAAGGTTTGGCTCTCAGGTCAGTGCTCTCAGCTGTGCTCAGCAGCAGCAGCAGCCAGGGAAATTCAAGGTGAAGCCTCTGCAAATTATTCTCAGTTCTGCTGCAGCTGCAATACTTCACTGCTGGTGGTCTGAAAACGCCGTGTTCTGTTTAAATATTTAATTTAAAAGCACTTGACTGCTGGCAAGGTGACTTGGCAGGAAGTGCTGCTGGTATTTGGGATTTTCCTTAGGCCTGACCTTCGTGGTGCATCCCTGTGTCTCCCACAAAGCCTTGACATCCCTTTTCATTTCCATTTTAAGCGTCTCAGCTGCTTCAGCCTTCAGTTTTGGCTCCAAAAAGATTCAAGAAACTTCCAGGACGTGCAGGATCAGTCCGTGGATTCCATGCAGGATCAAGCCACGTGTTCCCAATGTTGCCTCTCCCTCTTCTGTGATGGAGAAATCAGAATTAAGGCAAATTATAGAATATTAAGAATGAAATCCAGGTTTTTTCCTCTGGCACTTAGCAGGCAGCATTCCGATGGAAACAGGGATTTGTTTGTGCCTTTTGGACTGGGAGGGGGAAATGGGATAAAGCATCACAGCTTTCATTGGAGCTGGAGTTGAGAAATGTGAAGCTGAACTGATGTGCAAAAAGATTGCAACAATTCTTTGGAAAACTGGGAGAGGGGTGTGAGCACAGTTTGATGGATCCCTGCCCTGCTGCTGTGGGGTGGATTTGCACAATTCCATCTGCTGATTTCTTCTTTCACCCTGACCTTTTTTTTTTTCACAGCACTTTTGAAAGACCAAGCAAACACATTGGAAATTTTCCTTGGATTTCTTCCCAGAAAATGCCCAGAACTTCTCAGCTGAGAGCTCCATCAGGGATGTCTGAGCTCTGACATTGGGGTGGGATCACAGCTGGAATCTTGTCCCTCAGACAGGTGGGATGTTGTCACCAGCCCCTCAGAGCTCCATCCTGTCACCCCAGCAGCCAGCAGGAACTGGGAAAAAAACGGAAAAAAAAGAGGAGAATTTCCAGCTGGGAATGAAAATAAATGGAAGATCCCAAAGCCACCAGGCTGGAATCAGCACAAATGTGCAAAATCCTGGTTTAAAATCATTGCTGCTGCCAGGGCATCCCTTGGATCTACAGCAGAGTCAGTTGTGTCCACTCTGGATTCTTTGGACAAAGTGCCAGGAAAAGGGGGAATGGCTTCAAACTTCCAGGTTAGCCGGGATATTGGGAAGTGGGAAGAGCCCTTGCTCACATGGCAGCTGCAGGGACAGCCCCAAAACTGCCTTTTCTCCAAGATTCTGGGATTCAGAAATTATCCAGCATTAAATTTTGGTGGGAAATGAATCCTTCCATGGGCAGGTTTATCTTCTGCAGCTCCTCACAGGGCACCAGAGGCAGGGGAAGGGGAGCAGCAGCTCCCTGAGCATCTCATTCCCTGTTTGTCCTGTTCCTCCCCATTTCCAAGCTGTAAAACCCTTGGTGGAAAGGTTTGCAGCTTATTATAGCAAAATAATGAGTTTTAAAATGAAATTTTTAAATTATAGATCTATTTTCCATTTTTTTTTAAACTCTAAAAGTCACTTTTATCAAAGTTACCAAAGTTATCAAAACAACCCTCCTGGACTAAAGCCTTTAAGATCTCTCAAGGTGTCTTTTCTCCACACCCTAAAAGATGACACAACTTTAAAATGATATGTTTGGGTGTTAAAATGTTTTAATTTACGACTGAATAGCGAAATTGAGTGGTGAAGTGCAGTTTATTGAACAGTGAGGGGACCAAAAAAAACCTCCTGGCATTTTAAGAAACAGCAAATACAACCTTTGCAGTATTTTCATTTTAATAAAACGTGGCTTTGAAGCTGCTTCAAGGTGTGGAGTGTTTAAAACAACCCCTTGAGGTGGGGAAGGAGAGAGGAGCAGGCAGGGCAGGCTTTGGTTGATTGCAATTTCTGTACCAATTATAACGAGATGTAGCTTTGAACACTTCAATCTATTCCTACAGACTCCTAATTTTAGATTCCAAATGGAAAAACCTTCGACAAATGCCCCTTTGAAGTCATTAAATGAACAACTGTAGGAATATTACACAGCCTCACGCTTTCTGGCCCAATTATTCCTACTTTGAAGAGTTTTCCCTGTATTTCCAGGCTGAGATGTGTTTGCAGCCACAGAAATCGCAGGTCTGTGCCAGTTTTTTGCTGTCCTGCCTCTGATTTCCTGATTTCTTCNTGCCTGATGTCTTCAGGAATTTACCATTTTTCTTCCAGTACATCAGCAAAAAGACTGATCCACCACGCTCTGCCAAGGGTATCGTGTTGGATACCAAAAATCTAATGTTGATGTTCAAATATTGCCTCTTTCCTACCATTTATTCCCTGAGCTTGCCCAATTATTCCTACTTTGAAAAGTTTTTGCCCAATTATTCTTACTTTGAAGAGTTTTCCCTGTATTTCTATGCTGAGATGTATTTACAGCCACAGAAATCACGGGTCTGTGCCAGTTTTCTGCTGCCCTGTCTCTGATTTCCTGATTTTTTTCAGGACATTTAAAATTTGTGGTCCAGTAAAGACGCAGATCTACTGTGCTGCTACCAAGGGTATCATGTTGGAATACCCAAATAAAATGTTGGTATTCAAATATTGCCTTTTTCCTATCATTTATTGCCTGAGCTTGCCCAATTATTCCTACTTTGAAGAGTTTTCCCTGCATTTTCAGGCTGAGATGTATTTACAGCCACAGAAATCACAGGTCTGTGCCAGTTTTCTGCTGCCTTGTCTCTGATTTCCTGATTTTTTCAGGACATTTAAAATTTGTGGTCCAGTAAAGACACAGATTTACCGTGCTGCTACCAAGGGAATCATGTTGGAATACCCAAATAAAATGTTGGTATTCAAATATTGCCTCTTTCCTATCATTTATTCCCTGAGCTTCCCCAATTATTCCTACTTGGAAGAATTTTCCCTGTATTTCCACGCTGAGATGTATTTACAGCCACAAAATCACAGGTCTGTGCCAGTTTTTTGCTGTCCTGCCTCTGATTTCCTGATTTTTTCAGGAATTTACCATTTTTCTTCCAGTACATCAGCAAAAAGACTGATCTACCACGCTCTACCAAGGGTATCGTGTTGGATACCAAAAATCTAATGTTGATGTTCAAATATTGCCTCTTTCCTACCATTTATTCCCTGAGCTTGCCCAATTATTCCTACTTTGAAAAGTTTTTGCCCAATTATTCCTACTTGGGAGAGTTTTCCCTGCATTTTCAGGCTGAGATGTATTTACAACCACAGAAATCACGGGTCTGTGCCAGTTTTTTGCTGTCCTGCCTCTGATTTCCCCATTTCTTCAGGACATTTCTGATTTTTATTCCAGAACATCAGCACAGAAGTCAACCTACCGTGCTGCTACCAAGGGAATAATGTTGGAATACCCAAAATCCAATGCTGGTGTTCAAATATTGCCTTTTCCCTGTCGTTGATCCCCTGAGCCTGAAGCAGAGGAGAAGCCTCTCCGTACCAGAGAGCAGCAGAGTGCCCAGAATTGCTCCAGGTGAGGTTCCCACCCCTTCTGCTGGAGCATCCTTCCTTCCACGCCGCAGAGGGAGGGATGCAGGGGCTGGGGCCAGCCAGGAGCTGCGGGAGGCCCTGCAGCATCTCTGGGAAATGGGAAGCGAGGGTGGAACGGCTGCCAGAGAGCTGCCAGTGCTGAGAGGGCGTTTGATTTGTGATGGAGAGAGAGGAAAAGACACCTGACCAGTGGACTGTGAGGTGGAGAAGGAGAAGTCCCTGTTGGAGCAGGGTTGGGATAAATGTGGGGACATCTGCCCGTTGTTATCTTATTTTTGCACAGCATTTCAGCCTTCCACTTTCTTAAATTTATTTTTTTGGGGCAGCTCCTGTCTTCCTTCTGTCAAGGTGATTAAATTGCTACTAAATGGCAAATCCCACAGCAGCTTCGTTTCTCGTCCTCTCCCCTTTGTCACCAGCAGAAATTCCCTTCAGACCTTGTCTGGAGAGATCTGAAATTGGCTTTCGAGACACTTCATCCTTCAGATCCCCACCCCTGGACTTGAAATCTGCATTTCTGGCTGAAGCTCTCTAGCAGAGAGCATCACACTGGGCTGTTTTTCTGCAGCCAACAACAAATCAGCCTCAGGCTGTTGGCACCAGCTCGTTAATGTATCCTGGAAAACACAAATGGCATCAACCTGCCCTTGGAGCATCCTGCATGAGACTGGAAGGAAGCAGAGCTGGGGACTAACAAGGCTAAATTATCAATATCATTATCAATTACTGGCCTGAGTGTGGAAGACTGGATGAAGTTTACAACTTTGTTTCACAACTGATTTGGATATTCCCCTTCTCTCCAGCAAATCCCTTCCCACCAAATAATGCATTAACAACTCCAACATGCACGTTCCTGGTGCTTTTTTGTACACCTTGGCTCCCCCATTCCTGTCTCATGTCTCATTAATTTTGGGACCACACAGCCTAACAGTCCTTTTAACTCCTGCACTAATAGAAAACGTGGGCATTTTGTCCAATGTGTATAATAATTCTATTTATTTTATTGCCTGGCTATAAGCACTCATTGAAATTAATATCCAATTCCTTGCAAATGGTTACCAGCGAGAAAATCGCTGACTTGCAGTCATTTGAGCTGCAAAAATGTTCATTAAAATCCAGCTCCTCCCTGGTGCTGTGCCCACTTGCGCTGCCATGTCTGCTCTCGGAATTTTAGCCTCCCATTAAATTGCTGTTTCCTTGTCAACACGATGCCAAAGGGAAGCAATTAGGCCCTGATGAAGTTTCTCGCAGAAGACACAAATATTCACAGATGTTCTGATATTTTTTTTTGTTCTGATGGGTCTTTCTTTACACCCTGATATGCTTTGGAGCGCTTAAATATTGTGTGCATGAGTATAGGGGTGTGGGAAATAACATGGAGAGTTATTGAGGTTGGGAAAGACTTTTAAGATCACTTGGATCTTCCCTGGAGCAGGGATTTCTCCTGCTGGGATGCTCTTCTTGCTCTGGGACATCCTTTGGATGGTGGTGTGCATGGGCATGGGGGGTCTGAAAATAATCCAGAGTTTGATTAAGGTTGGGAAAGACTTTTAAGATCACTTGGATCTTCCCTGGAGCAGGGGTTTCTCCTGCTGGGATGCTCTTCTTGCTCTGGGACATCCTTTGGATGGTGGTGTGCATGGGCATTGGGGGGGTCTGAAAGTAATCCAGAGTTTGATTAAGGTTGGGAAAGACTTTTAAGATCTCTTGGATCTTTTCTGGAGCAGAGATTTCTCCTGCTGGGATGCTCTTCTCGTTCTGGGACATCTTTTAGAAAACTTAAACGTGGTGTGCATGGGCATGGGGAGGGTTGAAAGTAAAACAGAGAAACATTAAGGTTGGGAAAGACTTTTAAGATCTCTTGGATCTTTTCTGGAGCAGAGATTTCTCCTGCTGGGATGCTCTTCTTGTTCTAGGACATCCTTTGGAAAACTTAAACATGGTGTGTATTGGTATGGGGGGTTTTGAAAGTAATCCAGAGTTTGATTAAGATTGGGAAAGACTTTTAGGATCACTTGGATCCCTTCTGGAGCAGAGATTTCTCCTGCTGGGAGGCTCCTCTGGCTCTGGGACAGGTGTGTAGCAGGGACCGGAGCCAAGAGGCAGCAAGATGTGCCTTGAGCCGCCGTGCCTCCAGATTCTCGGTAATCCCCTCCTCCCCGTCCTATTTCCCACCTGCCCTTTTTTTTCGGGTCTCCCCGTCCCGCTTCGCGGTCCCTCGCAGGGGACCAGCCTCAGGTGTGTCCCTCGCACCGCAGCGCAGCCACACATCCAGGGGGGCCGGGCAGCGAGGGGACGGACCCTGGGGGGTGGCGGGTCCCTACAGGGGACTCCGGGATCCCGCGGGGATGGGGACACGGGGAGGTGCGGCATCACCGGAGCTGGGAGGGAGCGAGCTCGGGAGGGAGCCCGGCGCTCGAAACCCCCGCGTGTGCCGGGGAGCGGCGTGGCTGTCGCGGCCGTGGGTGGCGGTGGCGGGGCTGTGGCAGNCACCGGAGCTGGGAGGGAGCGAGCTCGGGAGGGAGCCCGGCGCTCGAAACCCCCGCGTGTGCCGGGGAGCGGCGTGGCTGTCGCGGCCGTGGGTGGCGGTGGCGGGGCTGCCGTGGGTGGCAGTGGCGATGTCGGGGCTGTCGCGGCCGTGGGTGGCAGTGGCGGTGGCGGGGCTGTGGCAGCCGTGGGTGGCGGTGGCGGGGCTGTCGCGGCCGTGGGTGGCGATGTCGGGGCTGTCACGGCCGTGGGTGG
>VZTH01016124.1:43313-55000 GCA_013397815.1 Aleadryas rufinucha
CAGGGATCCAGGGACAGCCACAGCTGCTCTGGGCACCCTGTGCCAGGGCCTCCCCACCCTCCCAGGGAACAATTCCTTCCCAAAAATCCCATCTAAATCTCCCCTCCTTCATCTTAAAGCCATTCCCTCTTGTCCTGTCTCTCCATGCCCTTGTCAAAAGTCCCTCTCCAGCTCTTGTTATCAGTGAAGTGCATATGTTCTTCGTGCTTGGTGATGTCAGGGAAATTTGTTCAAGGTTTTGGAGCAGGTCAGCTGCAGTGGAAAATAAAAAAGAGTAAGTGTGGAGGAGGAAAAGCAGGAAGATCCCAAGGAATAATGCTCATTTATCATGCTGCTGGGAGCACACAGAGTCCACCCTGCTCGCTGCAGGAGTGGGAGGCTCTGCAGAAAAATGGTTCAATCATGGAGAACCTGAGGGTTGTGTTGGTCCCTCCTGGGAATGGTGCTGTCATTTTGTAAATGTGACACTGTGTTTCAGTCTCTTGTTTTCAAAATACTCCTCGGCTTGGATTTATGGCAGGGCTTAACAGCAGGTGGAGATCCTGTGTGTGGAGGTGGTGGCAGAGCGCTCAAGGCCATCAGCAGTGAATGATGATGCTTTGTAGAAAAACTGAAAANTTTGAGATTTTTTTCCCCCCCTGAGATGTTATAAGCCCTGGAAAGTAGAATTAAAGAGGCAGAGAATTGAAAAAACCATATTTTTTAAGTGCGTGACGGTCGTACTTTCTGTGCAGGTTGTGCTTGGGGCTCGTAAATAAATAAATAAATAAATAAAATAAGTAACTTGTGCTGGAAAGTAATGACGTTCAGCTGGAAACTGGGTGTAGTTTAGAAGAGGTTTAAATGTGGATAAAATGTGCTCTCCTCGTCCTGGAGGGACGTTGGCCCCCAGTTGGCTTTGCTGGGGGGTAAATGAAACCAGTTAAGCCCTGGAATGGGAAGTTGGAGGTGGTTTGGGGGGGACCAGCTTCGTCTTGTTCTTGATCAAGTGGAATTTGGGCTTTGAGAGGAGTCTTAACGGAGGGTAACGAGGTGTTTATGGGGCGGTCTGTGTCTGCTTTGTGCTTGGGGTGGGGTCACTGGAGAGAAAAGGGGTGGGGATGGAGCGGGACAAAGCAGAGACCGTCAGGTTGAGGTCTCCAGGATGAGGAGCCGTGCTGGTGTGGATGCGAGCATCACCCGTGGGGTGACGGATCAGCCGAGCACGGGGAATTCAGCTGCAAACATTTGTTTTCTCAAGTGCCAGAACGAGTTGAAATGTGTGGAGTGAGCTTGGAAATGTGCGAGAAGGAGGGGAAGAAAATAACGTGAGAAACAAAATGGTGTGGGCGTAGTGTTTGATTGCTTTGCTGTGCTCCCGAATAAAGGGAGTGCTGCGCTCCCCCAGCCATCCTCGGTGTGCCGTGACTGCCGTGCTCTGTGTTCCTGAAATGCTGGGAATACGTTCTCCCAAGCACGGAGCACAGCTGAATTCCTGCTTTGAAAGCTTCCCTGACACCTTTAATAAACCCAGACAGCTTTATGTACCTAAAGCGGCGTGCTGGGGCTGTTTGGGTTGTAGGATTTTCTCCTCAGGCTGGGAAGTGCAGGTGCTAAGTGGGGAATTTTAGCACATTTGGGTCCTAGTTTGAGTTTGTACCATGGTTTCTCTCCTGCTTTCCACCTGACGTGTTTATGGTTATTTATCTGTTACCAAGCTCAGTCGAGGTTTTTCATCTCTGAGTTAAGGGCTGACTTTGCAAAAATCTTAAATCCTTGAATTTTCTTGGTCGTCTTCTTCTTCTTCCCTCATCCTCCGTGGCATTCCCAGCTCCTGGGTGGTGTCAGGAATGCACCGTGTGGGCTGAAATTATGGGAAGCTGGAAAATGATTGTTGGGGGACTGAGCAGGTTCAGTGTCTGTGTAAAACCTTCCTGTCCCACGCAGGTTCCCGTGGGGCTGGGGCAGAGCTGGTCCTTGCCTTGCACAGAGAGGGCTCCTCCACCTTCCCAGCTGGAAAGTGGCAGCAGTGGAGGAGGATTTGGAAGTTTGTTGGGTTTCTGGAGCTGTTTCTGGACCAGAGCTGCAGAGCTGTGTTACGAACTGAGCTGGTTTCAGAGTGTGTTGCAGCAGAGCTCTGTCTGTACTTGGTGACCCTTGGCTCGCTCATTTAAGAGGTTTTGTGAAGAAAAATGAGTGGACAGGGGTTGACAAACTGCCAAGTGAAATAGAGCTGGAGGAAGTCAGCAGTGCAATTCTGCCCTGTCACAGATGTCCTTGGTGTTCTCTCAGAGTCAGATCCACGTGTTACAGAAACACAGAAGGGTTTGGCTTGGAAGAGACCTNAGATCCCAAGGAATAATGCTCATTTATCATGCTGCTGGGAGCACACAGAGTCCACCCTGCTCGCTGCAGGAGTGGGAGGTTCTGCAGAAAAATGGTTCAATCATGGAGAACCTGAGGGTTGTGTTGGTCCCTCCTGGGAATGGTGCTGTCATTTTGTAAATGTGACACTGTGTTTCAGTCTCTGTTTTCAAAATACTCCTCGGCTTGGATTTATGGCAGGGCTTAACAGCAGGTGGAGATCCTGTGTGTGGAGGTGGTGGCAGAGCGCTCAAGGCCATCAGCAGTGAATGATGATGCTTTGTAGAAAAACTGAAAAAAAATGAAAATTTCTCGGGAGAAGTGGTCAAAACCAGATGTTTTGGGTAGAAGCTGCAATTCCATCCTTATTCCAGGGGGGCTGGCAGGAAGGGACCACATTTCCTGTATAAGTAGTGTGGTAGGAACAGCACGATGGGATGGGTTTGGTGAATCATCCCTGCAGACTCCAGCTCTGCCACTTGCTCCACATCCAGCACCTCTGCAGTTTTCCAGCACCTCTGCAGTTTTCCAGCACCTCTGCAGTTTTCCAGGGCTGCATCCCTGCAGGTTGGGAAGCGGCAGCGGAGCAGCCAAACCCGAGGGATGCCGTTTGGATGCCCGCAGTGAGCAGCTCCCTGCTCCTTGATAGGCATTTCATTATTGATCTCCTGCTGCAATATTAATGGCAGCAGAATCCCTCTATAAGCTGCAATATCGTTCTGTGCCCGGCATGGGAAGTGGTGTAAATTGGAGCCATGAATTATTAAGGAGGTTGGAATTGGGTGGTCTTGGCAGAGTGTTTACGGCTCCCTTGGATGTGACTCTGGTTTTGTGGGCTCGGAGCTGTCTCAGGGAATGATTCGGGTGTTGCTTGAACTGATTTGTGTTGTGATGCAGCAGAATTCGGGCTGAATGAGAAGTGGCTGCTCTGTGCAGGATTTCTGCATCCTTTTTAACTCTAATCTTAACCTTTTTTACTCATTGTGCCTTTCTGCACTGGTGTTTTCCCCTGTCTGATCTGTATTGTACAATCCCAAACGTTCTAAGTGTTCATATTACAAAAACCCTGCCTGTATTTATTCCAAACTTCTTGCTGAAATGTAGATATCTCTTCAGGTTTGTTGTACAAATATATTTAATACTTGCTTAAGCCAGAGCTGAAATGAGGTACTGATAAGGCAGAGATTAGGAGGAGCTCAGCAGCAGCATTTTGTTGAAGTGTTTGCACAGGATTTAATTTGGAGTTATTCACATCATGGAATGTATTTTTAAGGCATGTTCAGCCGACTTACTGCAGGTATAATAATTCCATCACTGACATCCCTCTGCCTGCCCAAATCCTCTGTTTCCTGCAGAGGATGCCTCACCAGTGACATCTCCTGCCCCAAAAATGCCCTTTTCCCTTTGGCTCCTGGCACTGACTCAGTGCTGAAATGGCAAAGTAAAATCTGCTCACAGAGATCTGTCTGTGCTCAAAGGTGTTTCCTGGCTAAGGGAAGAAATAAAACTGGGAAGAAATTTGCTGGATTAGTTTGTTGCTTGCAGCCATGGTGGATTGTCACTGGGAAATGTGCAACAACTCAGCTGTGGGGTTTTTTTATCACTTTTATCCCCTCTGTAAGAAGGAAAAAGTGCTCAGTCCCGAAAACTTGGCTTATCCGAGATTTCCTTTTTCTAGCGTACAGCAATAATTTTTTTGGTAAGAATGAGAGCTCTGAACAGGCAAAACCAAAAAACAGAACTGTAAATCAGGCAGAGGCGAGATGGGACATAAACTAAAAAAACACATGAGTGATAGGAGTGAGAGTTTTGGGATTGTTGAGTCGGGAAGAGGCAGCTCTTCCCCGCAGGAGTGTGAGGATGCCCCAGCAGCTGGAAGGAGCTGTGCCAAGAACAGCTGTTCCCTGAAGATAACACACAAACGGGGGTGCAGGATCACCAGGAAGAATGAGGACTTGGAAAGGCTTCGGTTCAGTAGCACAATGAATTTTAAAGAGAAAGCAAATAACAGCAGATTTACAAGGGAAGAAGTGAAAAGTGTGTTACTCATGTCACTTCTGAAAGATCAGGACAAAATAATCAGGGCAGCTGCAGGATAAATCTCCTACTTCTACGTTTTGTTGCTCTGGAGAATATAATTCAGACTGAAATACCCAACTCCACATCCATGGCAAGATCTCACCCTTCTGAGCTCCATCAGTTCCAGGTTTCCTGATGGTTGGGTGTTCCTTTAATTGCTGTGGGGTTTGAGTTTTCTCCCCTTTCACCAAAATCAGTCTCTTTCATCTGGAATAACTTGGGGAGGAAGCTGAACTGGAGCTGCTGTGGTTCATCACGGTGCCCTTCCACGACCAGCAGAGTATTTTTGGTTGAGCCAGACTGGGATGAACTGGGAACTTGATGCTCTCAAACACCCCTTTGCCATGGCTGTGGGGTGATGTGGGTTGGGATGAGGACTGAGTGGGTGGCTTTGGGTTGGTTGTAAGAGTTGGTACTCCCTGCCTGTGATCCTGAATCCCAAAGGTGCCCCAGGAGTGCTGTATCCTGTCTGTGCATTCCCAAAGGTGGGACCACGCTCTGTGAGGTTCAGACCACGTCTGCTTCCATCCTGGTGTTTGCTCCCATAATTTCTTACCTCCCTTGGTTCTTTTAATGGAATTTTTTTGTCCATAAGAAAATCTAACTCTGGTGGATGAAAGTCAGTGTGATGACAACTTGAAGCTGATGAAAATTCCTGCTTACAGACCCTCTGGTTTGCAGGATTTTTGATAAAGGATCTGTCAGTATTTCTTCACCAAGAGCTGTAATTCCTCAGCTTCAGAGCAGTTTTCACTCCTAACCCTTCCCTCACCCTGCTTGCTGTTTCTTTTGGTAAATTCCATCTTGATTGTCTTTTGCCCTTTAATCTTGTCATCTTTGCTGGTTGTCCTTGGAGGATTATTTCCTTTTACATTCCTAGCCTTGGTTTCTGCTGGAATATGCTGTGGATTGCTCGAGCTGCAGTGCTGGGCTTTTCCTGAGGAGTAAAATCCTGATTTAAACAAGCCATAAATAACATTTGTACCCTGTGTTCTATGGGTTTAGATGTCTCAGGTACCGAGTCTGTTTAATTTAAATTCAGGTTTCATGAATGTCTTCAATCAAGCTGCACAATGTCACTTCAAACATTTAATTATTCAATAATATTAATTGATCTGCAGCCTGTCTTTCTACTAATCTGATACAGCAAAGTTTGCAAATTGCTGCTGAGGGCAGGATTGTGGTGGAGCAGCTTTCAGATTGCAGCAGCAAAGCCTTTGTGTAACCACGTTAAAATGATAGATGCTTTTCCCTGTTAAACACAGGGCTGGGTTTAAATGGCTTCACGTTATCATTTTGTTTGCAGATGTCAAAAGCTCATTAATTTTAAGTCAAACTCCCTACCTTGCTGCCTCAAATTGCTTTTAAATTGCACGTGTGCTGATCAATCTTGAAAAGCCCAAATTAAAAACTCAGCTGAGGGCACGTTTCAAGGCCACAGATCCAACACTTAATTCTAATCTGTTTTCCACAGGCAAACCTCCCGCTCCAGCCCTGCTTCCCGGCAGAAGTGGGGGGAGAGGAAGTTGTAGAGACTTAAATATTTCTGGGAAGGCGGAGAGGAGAGGAAAAGGTGGAAACAGGGAACTATATTTAAATAATGACCTATTTGCATTACACAGTTTGAACTATTAGAAAGAACTTGTGATGTTGAGGTAATTGGTGCTGTCGTAATGGGGCATGTTTCAAGGAGGAACCTCAAATCCTGGGGTCAGTTTTTGGGTCCCTCAAGGCAGGAGAGACATTGAGGGGCTGGAGCGTGTCCAGGGAGGGGAACGGAGCTGGGAAGGGGCTGGAGAATTCCTGAGGGAGCTGGGAAAGGGGCTGAGCCTGGAGAAAAGGAGGCTCAGGGGGGACCTTGTGGCTCTGCACAACTCCCTGACAGGAGGGGGCAGCCGGGGGGGGTCGGGCTGTGCTGGCAGGGAACAGGGACAGGAGGAGAGAGAGGCTCAGGATGGATATTTGGGAACAATTCCTTCATGGAAAGGTTTGTCCAGCCCTGGCACAGCTGCCCAGGGCAGGGGTGGAGTCCCCATCCCTGGAGGGATTTCAAATCCATGTGGATGTGGCACCTGGGGACATGGGGCAGTGCTGGCCTTGGCACTGCTGGGAATGGTTGGACTCGATCTTGAACATTTCCAACCTGAACCATTCAATGATTCTGTGATTTTATTCCATTTTTAAGTTCTTCTCGATTTCACCTGAGCACAGCATGACCTGGGACACCCAGGGAGTGCAGCTGAGCTCTCTGCAGTCACATTCTCCGCTTTTCCCTTTTTTCAGTCTCTTTGATGGGTGAATGCCCTGGTTATTTACAAGTTCTGTGCACGTGTAACTTGAGCTGTAATTTGTCCTGAAGAAGCCTGAGAACTGCTGCCCTGCATCCAACTGTTTACCCTTGAAATTTGGCCTCGTTTGCCAGAAGTTTCCGAGGAAGAAACTTGAAGAATTTCCTCGGAAAAAATCCCCGAACCCTCAAAACTTTCACTGCGAACGGAGTTTCACATTGTGTTTTCAGGAATCAGTGCTGTGCAGGATGCTGGTGCTGGCCCTGTTCTTTCAGGGCAGCTCTGCTCTGTGTGCTTTTAGTGGAATGGGATTTAAGGATGCCCAGGCCATCCCTGAGGTTTTTTCCCCTCATTCCGAAGGCCGTCACTGGGAGCTGTAATCGGAACCAGCTCCGGAGCGTGGGAAAGGAGGAGAGGAAGGAACTGTCCTGCCAGACAGCGTTTGCAGAGCTGTGCCCAGCTGTCCAGGGGCTGGGGGAAGGGAGAAGGCACTGGTGGGGTAATTTTTCAGCTGGAAATGCAGTCACAGTTGTGTATTATTTTTTCAGAAGTGTGGTAAATTCTTTTTAAAAATTTTTAATTTTTCCTGAACTGAGATAGATTTGAAACTCTTGAATTCAGTGCCTTCCACCAGCTCTCCTGGTCTCCTAAAGCTGAGCATGAACAGTGTCTTGTGCTGTTTTCTGTCCATCCAGCAGTGCTTTGGACACCTTTAACCATCTCAAATGACCATGTTATTATTCACAGATATTTGATTCGCTCTCTCTGATGAGGGAAAGGAGTTTGGGAGATAAACTGAGGTCAAGTTTCAGCCTTGGGTAATGTACATTTCGCACATTTATGTCTGTACAAAGATAGAAATTGATTCCTACCACCAAAAGAAATGAATCAAAGCCAACAGAACAAGACAAAATAAGAGTAAAATATTTTTGAGGGGCAATTTCTGTACAAATAACAACAATCACTATGGTTAGACAAAGTACATGGGTGGTTTGGATGGGAGTAAAGCAAGGTAGGGTTTGGGGATTTGATTAAAGTGAAAATTCAGCCAGTTGATGTTTAGTTCCCAGGGGTGGAAGTGGCTTTGCTGGGAAGCAGAGCTGTTGGGAAAGGCAGGATGAAGAGAGCCATGAATTGAAGTGAGGGCTGTGGGGGTGCCCAGGGCGAGTGGCAGATGGACAGGGGATGAAAACCCCACTAAAGGTCAGGGTTTGCAAGGTGGGCTGGGAGGATCCCACCTCTGCTCTTCACCTTCCCAGGACAGCCAGGTACAGGGAAGAATTTGGAGCTGGTGGGGGCGATGGGCTTTGAGTTTCTGCTTTGAGCAATCCGAGCCTGAATGCAGAGAACTCCTTGCACGTGGAACTTTATGTGCATAAAAGACTTTGTCATAAAAATTGACTTTCATAGCAAGATCTGCCCTCATTTTTTAATGACTTGAGCGTGGCTGAGCTGTAGCTTTCACTTAGTTAAGCTCATTTCCCAACTGCTTTTTATTTCGAAATACGCCGTGGTTTTGGTGATGATTGTTCAAAGTTGCTTCGATGTGTGAGGATGGAACAAAAAAGTTGGATTTTTGGAGAAAATATGGAACAAAACAAGTGGATTTTTGGAGAAAATATGAAACAAAACAGGTGGATTTTTGGAGGAAATATAAAACAAAACAAGTGGATTTTTGGAGAAAATATGAAACAAAACAGGTGGATTTTTGGAGGAAATATAAAACAAAACAAGTGGATTTTTGGAGAAAAGATGAAACAAAACAGATGGATTTTTTGAGAAAATATGAAACAAAACAAGTNCAAAACAGGTGGATTTTTGGAGAAAATATGGAACAAAACAGGTGGATTTTTGGAGAAAATATAAAACAAAACAAGTGGATTTTTGGAGGAAATATAAAACAAAACAGGTGGATTTTTGGAGAAAATATGAAACAAAACAGGTGGATTTTTGGAGAAAATATGAAACAAAACAAGTGGATTTTGGAGAAAATACTGTATTTCTCTTGAGTATTTTCTCCCAGAGGTGATACAAGCCCTTTGTTGATGTCCAGTGGGCTGCTGCTGCCTGAGGAGCCACAAACACCAATTGTTTTGGGGAACATGACTGGCTCTGGTGCTGAACACTGCAGCCATTCATGGGCACTGCCTCCAGGGCTCACAGGAACCTTTATCCCTGCAGGGAAACTGGAATTTTCCTCGGGGACAGAAGCAACAAAGCCCAAGGGGGAAAATGAGCCCGTTGAGCAGTGATTTGTTCCATCCTGTCCAGGGCAAGGCAGGAGCGTAGGGAAGTCCCCTCTTCCCTCAGCCAAAGGCAGGTGATGGCATTTCTTGGTATTTGGGGCTGGTGGTTGTGTTTTATGCATGTGAGGTTTATTTTTCTCTTCATCTCACTAGCTCAGGAGGGCATGATGCTTTTCTTGAAAGTTCCTTGTAGTATTGATTTTAATTTTCTCTTTTGATTATCATTTTATCTTAAAAATACCGTGTTAATCCTATATGCGTTACTGAATTGTATCTGTGGGATGCAAATGTGGCAAAATATTGTGATTTCAGGTAGAAAAGGAACTTTTCAAGCTGCTTTCAGCACCTCAAATCAATAATTAGAGTGATGCAGCACATAAATATCCCAGGCAGCAATGCATTTGCAGCATTGGTGGCGTCAGGGATTTGCTGCTTAGGGGTTTGCAGCAGCTGAACAGGAGCTAATAAATTATCAAAGGTATTAAAGAGATTCTCTTAATTTGCAGGGCCGAAAAGAAACAACACTCAGAAACCACAGAGGCATTTGTGTAATTTCCAGCTCTGTGTTTAAGAACTCCCATGAGAACCTCTTGAAACCACCAGGTGTTTTCTGGCTTTTTAAGTCTCCCTGGAAACATCTAAACAATTGCATCACGTCGCTGCTCTTTGATCAGAGCCTTTAAAGGCTGTAACTCTTGTTTAATTGCGACACGGGATGTTTGGCAATAGGAATTTGGGAAACAGTGGCTCCTTAAAATAGCTTCAAGCCTAAAGCATGGTAAATATATCATTCATTCTGGTTGTATCAGGATTGTAAATCGTAGCAATCAGTAGTTGTTGCTGTGAGATGAATTTTGGGGTCGTTGGGGCAGCAGCATTGGTGTGTTTCTTTCATTTGGATTTTTTAAAATTTATTTTAGTTATGGCCAAATGTAAATAATTGAGCAAGATTTGTGTTTATTGCGGCAATGCTCTGGTGTCACTGAGTCCCAAAAAGAGGATTTCTCCATACAGAATCCCCATAGCCCATTTTCCTTCTGGATTCCTTGAGAGCTCCTAATTTTACCTCATTTTTCCCAAGTCATGCAAGCAGGTATTAAACACATTTATGCTGACGTGGCTTTCTGGAGGAAGAATGGGCAAACAAGGCTTCCCCTGTTTATAAATTTCTGGAATGCTGAAATCATCTGTGTGCTTTGTTTCCAAGCAAACGAAGCCGGGACAATGGGGAAGGGATATTGTTATTGGGCCTCTGGGACGCGTTTGCTGCATTTTATTTTGGAATAGGCTTTAATACATCTGACCTGGTACCCTGAGCAGGATAAGAAAATTCCAAGCTTTCCTTATTTTGGGGATGTCTCTGCTGGTGTTGTTTGAGACTGCCTTGGGTGTCTGTCCATGAGCTTTTGGCCAGGTAGGATCAAATCTTTAAAACCTCTTGCAGATCTTCCACATGGATCTGAATGGATGAGGAATCTTCAGAGTCCTGGATCCTAGAGGGGCCTAAAATTACATCATGGCCTTGTGATCCAGGGATCCAAATCCAAATTATTTCTCCTTTCACCCTCACATAACATTAGCAAATTTATTCTGCAGGTGCCTGTCAGAGCTTTATTTTAAATGCAGTTTGGTGTTCACTGGATGCCCTGGAGCAGGCAGGGAGCCCTCACTGCAGCCTCAAGGAAAGCACTTGAATTTCACTCCAGCCTGGGTTTAATTGAGCAGGTTTGGGGAGTTTTCCGAGGATGTTTTTCCAGGAGAAGGAGCAGCTTTCTTGCTGGGAATGCTGAGCAGTGGTTCCTGTGCGTGGGTGGGCTGCGCCTGGGCCTTGTTACGCCTCATTTTCGGCTCGTCTCTTTGGGGGAGACCCTTCAGGCCATCCATGTCTTCAATAACATTTTTACTGGGAGCATTTAAAAGAAAAAATTCCGCTGGTTCTCATTTTCCTGCCCTGATGTTTCTGCAGAACAAATGGAACAATCGTGCTGGGCTGACCTCAGCTGCCCCTGGCCCTGGAGCCAACCGAGGCTGTGCAGCAAGATTTCAGCAAGACTTGTGCTGCTCTTGGGATAAAAATATTTACTCTGTCGTGAAATAATTCATGGTGTTGGGAATATACCAGTTATGTGTAAGGATGTGGAGCTGCTGGAGCGAGTCCAGAGGAGGCCATGGAGATGCTCCAAAGGCTGGAGCCAGGCTGGGAGAGCTGGGAGGGCTCACCTGGAGAGGAGAAGGCTCCAGGGAGAGCTCAGAGCCCCTTGCAGGGCCTAAAGGGGCTCCAGGAGAGCTGGAGAGGGACTGGGGACAAGGGATGGAGGGACAGGACACAGGGAATGGCTTCCCATTCCTCCCAGCCAGGAATTCCTTCCCAATATCCCATCCAGCCCTGCCCTCTGGGCAGGGCTGGATGGGATATTGGGAAGGAATTCCTGGCTGGGAGGGTGGTGAGCCCTGGCACAGGGTGCCCAGAGAAGCTGCCCAAAAGCAGCCAAGGCCTTTCAGAGCTGATGGGTTCCCAGCTCTGTGTTGTTTGGAGCTGGATCCATCTGTGTAGGCACATCTGACCACCAGTTTTTGAGGGAAAAGTTCATCTGAAAGACAGGCTCTGTTGCTTGAGCCTTTTAGAAGCAAGCAAATCACAGAGGGTGTTTTCTTCATGGAAAAACAGAGCCTGTGCCAGAAGCTGGGCATAACTCTCCACTGTTTAAGGAGTGGGAGCAACTGGAGCAGC
>VZTH01016130.1:0-81585 GCA_013397815.1 Aleadryas rufinucha
AGATAAGAAAGGTGAACTAAACTGCTACACCAGTCTTTCCAAACATCCCCTGCCAGAAGTTCACCATATTGTAACATGTAACATTTCTCATTCTTCTGAATGAATTGATGTGGGAAATGAGAAAGACAGAGAAGTTCATTAGCAACTCAGATAAAAGGCTTGGATCAGAGACATTTCTGCTTTTCCATTTAAACACTTATTTCCCTTCTGCAGCCTTTTGTTTGGCTCTGTAGGCAGTAAAGTCCTCACGGCAGATCAGCAACACTCTTTTATAATATACATTTACAGTGCTTCACACAATGGGACCTTAATCTACTAATAAAGGACACTCAAATGGTAAATCTGTCACCTTTCTGAAAATACATTGTTCATTAAAAATAATAGAGAAAAAAATCATTACACACATGATACGTGCTTGACTGCTGAATTGAACTGGTGCTTGAGTTCTATTGATAATATCTTCATGAGGTGAGGGATCTTCTATTTCTCCCTCCTGTTCCCTCCCTTATGAGAACAGAGATAATATTCTGATTATGGACATTGTTTCCCTCCTAGGCCTGTATTTAGTGTCTAACCACATGTTCTTTTGTGGTTTTATCAATAAGATGTTGGGGGATACTTACCAAAACTTTAAACTTGGGGCGGGGGGGGTGTGTGCGTGAGTGTGTGGGTGTGTGTGCATACACATGGCTACACATTAAAAAGGTGGATCTGCAGAGTGATTTGTTCTGACAGCTGTGTTGTCAAGCTACTGAAGAAATGCCAAAGAAAGATGTAAGCTGTGCTGAATGAATGCAATCATGCTGTAAAACATCTCCAGGAGCTTTTAAACAACACAGTTGAGAGAATACATCAAAAATTGTGATGAGCTAAAATAAAAGGGAGAGCAAGGCTACACAAAGCAGCAGCAATCCCCAAGGATGAAGGCCCTTCTGAGAGTTACTTGTCAGCAGTTTAGACAGGGAGCCCACCAGAAATGGCTGCTATACCACGGGACTCTGCGTCCAAGGCCAGGCCTTCCACCCTTCCCTCTACACAGTGAGTTTTCCCACTGAAGCTGCATTGATCCAGTGCTCATCCCTTACTCCATGTAAGGCCATGCGCTGAGTCTTGTACTCCTCTTATATTTTCCAGCCTGAGTTTTCCTTCTTGCGCAACATTATTAGTGACACTGGTAATTGGACAGAAGATACTCAAACTGAAAGAGTAGAGAACAGAGGGAAATCGGAGATTAACTCTTCCTAAAACGTAGAAACATTTCCAGAGAAAAATCTGGGGTTGTTGTAAGACAGAGAAGAGCTCAAATCTACACAAAGTTTCCAAATGGACAACTGTAAAGACCCCTTAGGGAAAAGAGGTGTTAAGTGGCTAGCAGCTGCTGCAGCACCCTAATTGTAACAGGAGAGGTAGCAAGCACTGGCCACAAGTTCCCAATTAAGAGTAGCTTTGCCACAATCCATAGTTCAGCCATTTTCTTTACTGGAAGAGTGGAATTGAAGCAGGAGCTCTGCAGCCAAAGTTGCAGTCAATGATCTTTGGTAAGGCAGCACACCCAATACAGCAGAGAGAGCAAAGGCATTTTGGGGGCAGTGACATTTAAAAGTAGCAAAGAGATGATGGCAGCAACAGCAAGTATAGGTAGACTATTAAAGGAAAATTGTCAGATTAGATATCATACTTTCTAAAAAATTGCTCTGCGTATGTTATAAAGAGATTATTAAAATCAAAATAGTTTAAAGAACCTAATTTACTCTCCTCAGTCTAAGGTGTTTACTTCCTGCATTGCTCCCAGCTTGCACTATTAAACTAGTTAAGCCATTTCAATTTTAAGGCTAGTTTCTTGCTGATTTTATTTTGGACTCTAATTCTATCTTATTACAAATTGCAATAAAGCCTCAAGGCTTCCCAACAGGTCATAGGAGTCTTTTACAGAGCACTATACCAATGTAATAAAGAGCAACCCACAAGTACAGACAAAAACAGACTTCTACAGATGAAACAAAAGGGCAGGAGAAAGATTGGGACTGCAGGAAGGCATTGGTGATAATAACATAAATATTACACTGTATATAACCATACATATTGTATTTACCTTATATTGTGATAATTGTATATTTATTAAAAATATTTATTGCCTGTTTATCACATCTAGCCTATTGTTAGTTATAATTAAAATCCACAGTTTTCTTTTTTCAGCTGTCAGTCACAAGACTCTACCTCCAAGTTATATTTGATCTTAGAATGTAGTAACACCAAGAAGGCTTCAGAGGTAGGCCCTTTACACTAGTTGCTTCTCCAGGATAAGTCACATGTTATAAAAATGCTTTACAACTTGCACTGAAGAGAGCTATTTCTTTTTGCTTCTCTTTTCAAAACAATTTATGTTTTGTTTTTACAAGATTTAAAATTGGAGACTTAGGTACAAAAACACTTCTCCAGCACTGGATCTCATCCTCTCAGTGGTACTTCCTTACTCAATACACAGAACTGGCATTCTCACTTTGACCACTGCGATACAAATATGTACATCCTACTGTACTCCTGAAAGCCTTTATTGCTTCAAAATTGGCATAAGAGGACTCTGATTCAACTGACATGAGACATGCCCCTTGGTTTCTGCTGCTGCACTGCATCTTCTATCATCACATCTGCTACCATTTCCCCTTTCAAGACTTCAGGGAAGGGTTGGACCAATTCTTTTTTTACCCTTAAACTCTTTTCTGTTCTTTTAAACAAGAAAAACAGTTCATCCATCATCGTAATTGAAAGTTATTCTCTTACTTATGGATGTGAAAGTCTCAGTTGGACGTGGAGCCATTTTCCATACCTAACTTGTTCATAAATGATTGCTATGCTTCAGTAAGATGTTAAAGTCTCCTGTCAGCTTTTGATGCCTACTTGGCATTCTTCAGTGCAGAAAGCATCTTTATATCTGGAGTTTATATCAATTTATAGATCAAAATAATACAGGATAAAAACAACTAAAAATATTTATATGTCGCACATTTCTGACTGTTGATTGAAGCCAGACATAACAGTGAAAAAATTTTGGGCCTACTGATCCCTAACTTCTACCTCCAAGGCATATTCCATAATCATGTTTTTATAATACCAAGAATATTAATGAATCTGTTTAGAAAGTTTAAAGCAGAGAAGTGAGTGACAGGTAAGATTAGAAAGGATGAATACTAGAAATGAATACTGAAAGTAAAAATCCTGACGCAACTGAGGTGCCATAAAAGTTAGCAGTACTTTTACAGCAATATACTTAAAGCATCAAAAGAATAATTTTAGTAACTATATAGGAAGGATTTCAGGTTTTATGAAAAATAGCACACACCTGGACAAATTGGATTCCCAAACTTTGGTAGCGCTGACATTTCATATGTGCATAATCTATAGCAGCACCAAGTCTTCACAGAGCTCACCCTAGCAAAATTAATTAATTACGATCTCTGAGGTTACCATATTGATGTGTTTCACAATTTAACATCAGTAGATTAGACATTAAATCCATAAAATATTGGACAGGTTTCAAATCTTCTCTCCTTCCTCTCCACACAGCTAAGAATAAGTTAGGGAACACAAGTCTAATTATTCTACTGCATGACAGAGTAAGCAATTTACTGAAAATAAGAGCTCCAGCCATAGCTTCAAAGAAGAATAAAAAGCAACTAAGTACCACAACAAGTTGCCTATTTTCCTAAAGTAGGTACTAATTTCTATCTCTCCAGATTTCAATCACCAGTATGAACTAAAAGATCTTCTCACTGATTCTTCTGTTGTTTCTCCATCTTCACAAATAGGTTAGCTTGAGAGGGAATGAAGAGTTGACTAGTTTCCATTCAAAGGTTAGAAGATAAATGTTTCAGAAAATGAATTTTAGCTGAGTGCCTGTGGTAATACTCTTATGGTAGTGTGTCCTATAAAGTGGTGTTGCTCCCTGAGCATACTTGCAGCACAAATAGATGGAACAGGCAGAAACACTTGGGGACATGGTTTAGTGGTGGACTTGGCAGTGCTGGGCCAGTGGTTGGACTTCATGATCCTGGAGGTCTTTTCCAACCTTAACAATTCTATGCTTCTATGGGAGGCTTGGAAGAAATAATGGCAGTATAATTAATACAATTTTCTGCTTGCCACCTGCCAGATAGAAGATTTGACAGTGTTGCTATTGGGAGGATTACTCATAATACACATTGGTGTATGTGGTAATAGCACAGAAAATGTTTTGGTGTGCCAGACTTCTAGACTAGCTAAAACTACAATGAGAAGAAATAACTTGATTACATTATAACATGAACTCCTTCCAGTATTGGAAAACATTGCAAAATACTAGGTACCAATAAAATATTTATTTAGGAGAAAATATATTGCTGGCAAAAGGAAAATGAGCTTATTCACTTGGGTCAATAGTGATAGATATGATTAGAGCAGGTTTGCTTGGCTAGGTCTACAACATCTGGCACAAAGTAAAAGTAATGATGTTATAGTTGTTCTCACAAGTAGATGTTTAATAAACTATGTCATGTACGTATTTTCAACATATACACAAGAGCAAGATTCAAATAAAAAAATATATATTGTCTGCTACCAGTGTTTTAAATGCTTTGAAATTCACAGCATGTACTCTTGACTGCAGGTGTAACAACCACCTATCATAATTCGCTGAAGTATTTGACTGGTCCCAAAAAAAAATCCTGAAAGAAGATACAGACCTGAAGTATCTCACGCTGAGGCCACTTCATACTGAAGAGTTTTTAACTGCTACTTTTTTCTCCCCCCAGCTTCACCTCCATGAGTTAGAGGAATACATAAACCTCAGCACTGACTTTGTGTGGCAGATTAACCTGGGCTAAGGTCCAAATGCCCACCTAGCCACTCATTCAGCCCCTACCTCAGGGAAGCAATAGGATGAGAAAATTTGGGGTTGGAGAGAGGGAGATTGCTTAGCTGTAATCTCATCAGTTCTTAAATAAGCTGCAGTATCCAGTGCAGGTTGTCATCTTACTCTGCGACGTGATGTCCTGACATCACCTGCTGATGTGAACATGCACTATCTGCAATTCCCTTCAGCCTGCTGCCCTCTTGCTCTCCCCATCACAGTTATGGGGCAGGCAGAGCTCCAGAACAGAAGAGCAGGCATACAACTAATGCCTGATTTCTACACAGAAATACTTTCATTTTACTTTTCTACACCATCTCCTGACAGGAGATCAGCACCCATAGACCTGCCTTCCTATTGCTGTCTTCTCAGAGCCACCTCATCCCTAGAGCTCTGCCATTTGCTCTGGACTCTCCTGACTCCCTCTCTTCAGAGTTCCTCAGCACTATTTTTAAGGTCTTCAATTTAGAAGAAAAGCCCTCTACTGGAGGCGTTCAAGAGCATCACAAGACCCTTGGCCATTAATGCTGATTATTCCACAAAAGTACCAATTCAATTCACACTCTTCCCTTTTACTTGCACTGACAAGTCACTACCCAGTAATGGCTTCAATCAGCTTCAGAGCACACATCAATAAGGATTTAGGAGACACAGGTGTTTGAGCTCATCCTTGATCTTTTCTCTATCAGCACAAAGAGTGTTTGCATTGCTTTTTCCATGACCAACTTGTAAATATCACAGGTGATACAGGGAGGATGGAGAGATTATTAAAGTGCTGGAGAGAAGAAAAATAAGAGTGGAAAGACAAAAGCAGATCTCCTAACATCTTTTTAAATGGACATAAAGATACAAGACTGAATGCCGCTGGTGTTAATCCTAGAATCCAGACCACATAAACACAAACTAAGGCATCGTGGCTGAACTGTTGGCAATTAGCAGGCCACAGAAAGCAAATGCATCAGAGGATTTTGTCCCAGTGTGTTGTTGCTGCTGCAGTGATACATATGGGAAGAGAGGATTAGCTAATTGCTGATGTCAGTATTCATTCAGTTATATAGTGGGTTGGAAACTTACCCACCAAAAGTTTTTTCTTTTGAAAATGCAAATGTGTCAACCTAAAATTGCTGGGGGCAGATTGACATCTCTAGCTTAAAAGAAAATTTAAGAACAATTATAAGTTTTAAATATTTTTCTCTCAGATTTGTAATAAACACTAAAATGTTCATGGTTTACATTCAAATTGAAACAGTTTCAGTTTATCAAATAAAATGTTTTCATTGTCTGGTTTGCAAAATATCATTTTGTTCCACTTCAAAAACAAGTTATTTGTTTTCCACACAAGATGAACATTTTACTAAACGAAATATTCTTTATTCAATAAAAAGGGGGAATTTTAAGGATTTGTCCTAATTATCATTCTGTGTTTCTCCTTTGCTGTTCTAATTCTCAATGCTCTTGCTAGAGTAAAATGCAGACAAATCCTCACTAGTTTGGTTTCTTCCCTCTGGATTATTGTCAGAGCCTGTTTGTTTATTTCTAAGCTGCTGTGCTAGTTTTGCAGTGGAGGAAGGGAGAGCAAGACAAAATTTATAACAACATTCTCTTTGGGATGCTGTTCTCATAATGAACACAAATTGCTCTCATTTATCATCTTGTGATGTAATCATATAAAAGCCTTTCCCATCCTCATCCCTATAAGGTAACTGTTTTGCTGTATTGGATTATAATGACAAATGACAAAATCTTTTGCATGACTTCAACCGTTCAAGTCTGAAGGAGTTGTTACTCTGTAGTGCCACTGTGGATTTCCAATGGATGCAGCCCATGCTGAAAGCTGCAGGTGGAAGTGTACAGTACACCAGTAACTTGACTATGCAATGCTGGCTCTTACAGGGGGGGAAAACAAGAAAAACAAACCAACCAAAACACACAAACAAACAAACAAACCCAACAGCGGTCTTTAAGACAACCCAAAATATTTAAATGCCACAGGGAGTAAATTGTGGTTACATGTTACATCCAAATGGGGCATAAATCCAGGGATTCCACTTTTGGACATTTTATTCAATAAACAAAATTGTTGGATTTGTCAAGATATCGGTGTTCATAGGGTACAAAAAACCATGGAGTTATCTGCAGGATTCATTTGCCTCTTGTCTTTTGGAACCTGATAAATCCATTCCATTCAGGGCTGCCAAAGCATGCAGAGTTCCAGTAACAAGTGGTGGATGGAAAGGGTGCTCAGCAATGCAATGTCATGGTTTACCGTTTCTCAGGAGCCTATTGTGTTGTTATTTTGAGTAGAAGAGACAGGAGTCTTCCAGTGCTCCAGGAGAAAACTACACCGTTTCATGTTTCCCCAGAGTATGCCAGGAATTTAAAATTCGTGACAGACTACTTGCAAATAGTTAAGTACATAATTAATACACACTTTGAACTTAGAACATTTGGTCTGTTGAGAACAAAATTTGACACACGAATGAACTGCCCTGTTGGGAAAATCAAGGACAGCCATTTCCATGAGATGTAAGTATCTGCACGAGTCCTCAACAAGCACCACAAAGAAGATGAGCTATGCTTTTTCTTCTGTCTTCCACAAGTTTTTTCTGGAGATTTTGGCTGAGTACCATGGACTCTTACCTCCTTACACATCAAGTGTACAAGAGTTGAGTCAGCTTTCTAGTATCATTGTTTTCTCCATTTATACTGCCTGTTCTGTACATGGTTAACTATTCAAATTACTTATAGACTGTACTGTTTTCTTTATTAAAATGAATAGCAATACATTTAAAATATATTTAATCTAAATCATATTGTAACACATACCTCCCATTGAAATAATTGAAATATATTGAAAAAAAATTATACATTTCTACTCTGCACTTCATTAAAGAATTTTGCAGGTCTTGTCAACCTTGAATATACCTTTGCTTCAGCTCTCCACAAGATTCAAATAAAATGGTAGCATACTACACTAATTCTAATATTGACCTAAGATCAGCCATCAGCTCTACTGAATTCAGTGAATGTAATGGTGAGGGTATTGTGATTTTTTTTTATATTACTAGGTGGGGAGAGAAGTAGTTGATACAAAGAAAGTTGTTCTCTTATCACCCAAGGAAGAAATGTCATGTATTCTATACTTCCCCCCTGAGTAAACATAACAACAAAACTCTTGCTTATAACTTGGATGCTTCTCTTTCTGTTAAAATGACAGTCCACCCCCTGCCGCAGTCCAAGTCGTATACAGAAGTCTTCACAATTTGTGTCTAAATAATTCCTTAAATCCCCAAATGGAGATTTTCCAGTTCAGCTAAGCATTTTATTGTTGAGCTTAAATATACTTAATAAATATAAGTCTTATCAATGCTCAAATTGAACCACCATGGCCAATGTTTAAATTCAGTACCAGAAAATGCTCCTTCTCTTAGCAGAGTCTTTTTATATACTTGAAGACTGCCACAATCTCCATCCCAGTCTTCTCTGTAAATCAACTAAATTTATTCCATTTTTCTGCTGAAGTTACATTTTCTACATGTCCTGTTTCTCTCTGCGGGCTCTCTCCTGCAGCTCCATGAAAGCCTGTGGGTCCGCAATGGCAACCTGTAACAAACTGTCAACAAATATTTGTCACATCACAAAAATGCATAAAAAAATCACTGTGGAAGTTATATCTGGTTCAGCCATTCTTGCCCATAAGGGACGGATACAAAACCCTGCATAGAGGAGTATGTGAAGCACTTTATCAACATTAATTTTTAACTTACTTTTATTAATTCACTTTGATGGCAAATATTTAATTAGCTACTAGGAAGTAAAGGAGAGTTGGGATCCAAGAAGCGTATTTTTGGATGACTTTCCATTTCAGGGAGATCACATTCTGCCTACTCCAGCTGTTGGCACTGCCAGGTATTTGTCAGGGATTCCAGGCTGTTCCCAGTACTGTACAGGACTCTCAGTAGGTACGAAGGGTTGGAAACAACTTACACATAAATAGAATCCACAAAATCCTTTCAGATTTTCAGAACTCCACAGTACCTCTGCTGACAATGTCATGTTATTCTCTTGAAGACATACACTTCTGTAAGAAAAAAAAAAGTTTTAGCTATTACTCAAGGTCCTAATCGAATATTTGGAATCCAAGACATTTGGAATTATTTTGCTAGTGAGTTATGAAGGTACACTTAGCTGTCGATAAACCCTTTATCTTTGGCTGAAAGCTTTGTATAACAAATTATGCCCAAACTAATATATTTTCTTAAAATACATCTACTTTTTCAACAACTGACTTTAAGGCTGTCACTTTTTCCTAGTAAGTATCTGACCTCTTTGTACAGCTTTTCTTTTATTATAAGCAGTTTTTATGGTCATTTTAATGATTATAATGTGTTCTTACAATATTCAGGCAAATCATTGTCATTTTGTAGCAGAAGTACCCAATACTGAAATTAACTGGAGGCTGACAAAATACATATTTTTACAAATCCCTCTACGGCCTGTGCAAAGCATCACAGTCATTTCTCAGCTTCTGCCCATCTTCCTTCCTGCCTGGGGAAGATGGAGGGATGGAGGTTTTGCAGGGTATCTCAGTTTTTGAGTCACAGCCACCCTGAGAGTTGCATTGATGATCTTTGTAAGAGATCACTAGCCCTCTCCTGGTCTTTTCTTTCTGTGTCAGTTGCTCTTCAGCCACCAGCCAGATCTGATGCAAAGCGTGGTAAGGGTATCTTACAAAAAACCCCATTTTTTAAAACCTGATACTGCTTCTTCTTCCTCATCTGGGAGACATGGGCAAATTCTCATGTCTGCACACATCAGGTGTTCTCACTCCTTACAGCTTTAATCCCTTTTGCCTTCTTAGCACTCTGGAGAAGGTCAAAATGAATGGTCTTGACCCCAGGCATGCAAAATTTCAAAATCTCATTAGCTTCATTGTTTCAGCACTTGGAGATTTTTGTTAATTACCCTTCTGTGCCTCTGGTGTCAGCAAGAAGTGTCCTGTGGGTTGCCCACAGCTTCAGGAGCTGACAGATCATCAAAGATATCTTTATAAAGCTAATACCGTGGAATAATTGTGGCTCCTATGCCTCAAGTCACGTCTCAGTAGAGCAGTTTTCAAATGTTCCATTATTCCAGTGTGCTGGAACTACCACAACAACATCTTCAGTTTCAGTGAAATACAGTTCCTATGGTAGTTGATTTAGGTTTATATTTTGTAGTTTTATATTCATGATTCCTTACTAGTAGCTGATTTTTCAGATACTCTTCTCAGCACCTTTGAAATTCAGTTCTTGTTTCTTTCACTGCAACATCATCTGCTCTTATGATGATGGAACACATGAATATGACTTCTGAGGCTTAGGTCTAGCTACATGTCAAAGGAATCAAAAAACAAGATGTTTCTTATGTGGATAAATACAACAGTGCAAAGCTATCGTGTAGTCCAAAGCAAAACCAGCTATTGGCTGAACTAATTAAGGAAGTTGGAAATAAGAAAATACCTTTCCTCACCTCTTCTCAGCAGGCTACTTGGTTCTGCTCAGCAATTCAAACAGCCACACCATTATCTCGTGAAATCAACAGCTTGGCCTTTCATCCCATTGCATGTAATCACTTGATGATGTGAAGCAGTTCCCAGGCAGAAGCACACAAAACTTAAATTTTTCATTATTTGCCTGCAGGCTAAAAAAAGAGACTGGTGAATTATACAATTTGAAAAAATGATTCTGTTTTTGCTGCTTTTCAGGAACATGGATCTTGTTTTGACATTTTAAGTTCAATGTGTACAAGATAACATATGGAGTTGGCTGACTCAGTATTTTGGAGCTGCTTTGAAAAAATGGTCCCAAGTAGAAGAAAAGTACTTAAGAAGCAGGATCAGCATCAGAACTTTTAGGACTATTACAATCTTTTAGAAAAATCAGATTATATAAATGTTTTTCAGACTTTTGGGAAAAGTTGTTCTAAAATGGCATCCTTACTTTTACAAGGAAGGACAATTTTGAGATCTAGTTCTAAATTTTGTTATTTATGATTTAAAAAAAGATAAACTTAAAACCAAGACATTTTTGACTATTAAGCACCGGGAATAATGAACAAATCAACTTTAATCCCTTTTCAAACATAGTGATCGGTGACAGAATCCAGATCAGAACAGCATGAAGCTGAGTCGGGGGAGGCTTAGGTTAGATATTAGAAAAAGGGTTTTCAGAGGATGGTTGGGCACTGGAACAGCTCCCCAGGGAAATGGTCATAGCACCAGCCTGGCAGAGTTCAAAAAGTGTTTGGACAATGCTCTCAGGCACATGATGTGATTGCTGGGCCTGTCCTTAGGAGGGCCAGGAGCTGGACTTGATGATCCTTGTGGGTCCTTTCCAACTCAGCTTCTTCTGTGATTCTATGATAACTCAAGAATTCAGCTCTGTATGCACTCTTTTTTCAGGTAACAGCATGAGCTGGATTTCCTGTTCACTGTAGAACAGATTATAACACCATTGTTAAATAGTCTTTTACTAGTATTTTCATAGTAGCAATATTTCCACATGATCTGCATTGAGATGAACCAAGTTTCCATAAAACCATGTATTTATATCACTGCACTGACAAAAAATATTGAAACCCATTCAAGTTAAGCTAGGAACAAAAGTTTTGCCATAGGAATTGAAAGCTGTGGTCTGAATTTCCTAGGATTTTATTCAATACCAGGAGGTAATGAGAAAAAGAACAGGAAAGTGAAAAGAGAAAAAATATAAATAATATCTAGTATAGAGATACGAATCAAAACAGAAAGATTTTTTTCACTAAAATACAAACACCAAGTTGAACAGGAGTGAAGTACCTCTGTAGAGAAAAAGAGAGGTGGAGAGGAAAAACAGGAAACAGATAAATGAAAAATGGGTAAAGAAAACAGAAACAGCTTCAGCCAGATACAGACACATCTATGCCCTCCTTGCCCTGCAAGAAAGGGCCAAGTCCTTGGAGGTGCTTCTCATCACACTCTCACCATGTATGAGCAAACCTCTGCATTGAAAGGGAATCTTTGGAGCTCTCACTTGATGCTATAACCACCTAGCAGACACATAAAGGATTTTCACTTACAGCCCAGGAAATCAGCTGTCAGACATCCTCTACAGTTATCTGTGTAGCCTGTGAACATGTGACTGAAGTCAAGCAGGCAAGCCAATGCCTGAGCCTTGCCCAGAGAGACCTTGGTGTCATATTCTGTGCACAGACACCTCCTCTACCTGCCACAGCTCTCCATGGGCATTCACTCGTTCCCTAGTCCTGAAAAGTGGGGGTCAACTCACTGCTTTTGCATTACACCTCATTTCACACATCCCAAGGATGATGGTGAGAGAAAGTGCTTTTTCTGCTGCAAAAAAATTGTCAGTATCTGGCACTCCAGTTACTGCCAAAGTGCATGTTTTCAATATCCGCCCAAATCATTGAAGAACTACTTGACAAAGAAGTGCTACTACTAAAATGAATGGTGTGGAGGAGATTAATTGGTCACCAAAAAGAGTGAGTGAAGCATTCACTAAATGATACAGAGGACTGGCCCTATCTGAGAGGCACTGTAGATGAAATTGAAACAAGGTATTTCCACTCATCTTAAGGACCTTTTACAGCATGTCTTCAGCACCCTAGAGAAACCCTTATTATACTTCAGTGTGTTCCAGCTGCAGGATGAGATTTTTTGTGTTTAGCTAACTAGTAACACCTAGTTACTAAGAAAGGCAGAGTCTTTAAATTAATCAAAACCCACTTGCCTAATGTCTTCAGTTAGGTAGCCAGGGTTTCATAGATTAAAGCTGATATGCCTGTATATTGGAATATTTTATTCCAGTTCTATAGCATCACCTCATTATGAAAGTCTTAGTGTCATTTAATGAGTACAATTTTTTCAAACATCCTTTTTTTGTAATATTCACTTACCCCATCTCCTGAAATACCAGCTGCAGGATCTACTAGCTGTTCCTGAACATTCACAAATAAAGGAAGGTGGAAGAAAATCAAAACACACAGACTTGGTTAGCTTTGTACAGGCCATGAGTGGTATTGTGTTGTAAGTCAAAGCAGCACACCACAATACTCAGAGAAATCTATAAAACAGAACCAAAGAGATTATTTATGTTATTTCTTCACCCTAAGGATCAACTGTCTTTCCTGACAGATTTCCTTCCAGCCTGTTCTTAAAGGCAGTCTGACAGATGCCAGCATTCTCCTGGCAATCTATTTCAGCACTTCATTGCTTTGTTATAAGAATATTTCTCATCCTGAAGTCAATTCCTCAACTTAGTATTCCCTGTCTTAGAAAAGAAACAGATGTAGAAAAGAATTTGTTCTTCCTTCTTGTATTTCCTGTTTTTTGCAGTTTTGAATTGGAAACCTCTGGGAAGAGATTAAAAAAACAAACAAAAAAAAAAAAGGAAGAAGATTGTTGAGAAGGAGAAATATGCAGTAAATTCTATTACTTTATCTAGCCAATCTTACATCTTACGTGATTCTATGGTTTATTTATATCCTTTTTGAAATTTTTTGTCATTCATACACTTAATAACTTTAATACCCATACGAGCCACACCTCTGCAGTGGAGGCGTGCCACCACAGGATGTTATTACTTCATATATCTGAGGGGTAGTGCATTAGTTTATATACACCATAATGTGATGTTTGCTTTACCACAACACTCATGTTCATCTTGTGAACTTTAGTAACTAATAACCTCCTCTGCAGTGTTCCTGTATTGCTCTTACTCTCCATTCTACACCTGTATATGACTATCCCAACCTACATTTGCATTTCTCTTTGCTAAAATGCATTCTACTTCTTTCTAAACCATTCCTCTTAAAAAAAAAAAAAAAAAAAAAAAAAAAAAAAAAAAAAAAAAAAAACCCCCNAAAAAAAAAAAAGGAAAAAAACACCTCTACTCCTATCCTTCAAGAAGTTTGAAATCCTTAGGAACTCCAGCTTTAGTAACTTCTATGTTTAAGGATTCTTCCTCCAAAGACAAAGCTTTGCAGTCCTTTCAGATCTTAGGCTCACATTCCAAAGAGTCTTCCTTCAAAAAAGTCTGGGAAGGAGGAAAAAAAAATCCCGAACTGATGAAGTTTCATGTGTGTATCAGATGACATTCATATCATATGAGGTACAAAATTAAATATTCAGGTATGCTAGAGCAAAACTTATTAATTCAGTCCTGAGAACTAAACTAAAAGCAGATTTTGTAGACGAAGGCATATTTTGTTCCACCCACAAACTACATATAAAATCTTTCCTGGTATTTCTCAATCAAACACTCCATCCCTTGAAGACAATGAGGAAATGGTTATTTTCAAGCAGTGAATATGCTAATGTAGTATTTGTTTGAAAACATAAGGAAAATAAAACCTCCAGTTATAAAACGATATAATGGATCTTTTTCATTCTTATGATGATTTGTCTTATTTTGTAAAAGCAATCTCATCCAATTTAAGAGTAATGCTTTTCTTTAGATGCCAAAATGAGTGTGAGTACTGAGTATGACCTCACTTTCAAACAGGGGAGGAGGGGACAGAAAACCTGATGAGGAGTGTTGAACAAAGCATGATCCACTTGTCAAATTCTAAATAGAAATACCTTTTTTCTTTTCATTAAAATTTATTCAAAGAACAGATGGGTATGGGCTTTTTTAACATTTAAAATTGTCTCTTAGGTGTTTACAAGCAATGATATATGGAAGCTTGTCAACAAATGGCCTAAGGGATAAAGATGCTTGACAGAAATAGAGGCCCAAATATTCTTTCAAATACTTTCAGAAATAAGCAAAATATTTTTTAGACACACAAGACACATAAAAGCAAACTATACATTGTATTTTTTTATAATTTAAATGTGTGGCTTCCTTAACAGTGGGCACAGAAGTGGATTCTTCTTGGATTCTACTTCATGTTTTTCTACAGATAACTTATATTTCTGCTATTCTTCATCAACTCCTTTTCAGGTATGAGCAACATCAGTAGAAAGGAGAACTACTGAGCTGAAACATTTGTTCCTTGGGCTGCAGGTAGAGGAGCCCTGCATTCAGTGCAGACAAAACACGTGCTCCTGTGTGTGAATGGAATACACTCCAGAATAAAGTCTCAGAAACTGACTCCAGAAGTATCCTAACCATGGCTAGTTTATTTAAAGCTATTCATGATTTCTCTTTAGTATAGTCTATCTCATCCAAAGGAATACAATTTTCCTGGTCAACAACAGCAGTGGGTCTGTTTTAGTGGCTGATTTGTATGTGTTGAGGGCAACTGGGTCTAAGAGACACCTTAAGAGTGAAATATTTGGATATTTCTGCTTCATACATGAGTAGTGACAAATGTAAGTTATGTGTGAATGCAATTCCTGCTCTGTCTCTGTTGAAGAAGACAAAATTCCTTCTTCTTTCGGAAAAAAAATCTCTCTTTGTACTCTGCACTATCATCAGGGCTTTTGGTGAGCAGTGGTCATGAGCATGTGCACATGCTGTACTGAAGAATAAACCTCAAATCAAATCAAATCTTTCATGCAGGGATATCTAGGAAAGTCATGAGGATCACTGAAGTTCCATTGCTTCCTGAACTTCCCAGAAGCCACCGAAAAATCTATTACCTTCAAGGTTAACTGAAAGTCACTGCAACATCAGTATTAATTTTGGGAACACCTAGGAATCCTTCCAGCACTTTGGCTACACTTAAGACTATCACATTGTGAGAAACTTGTTTAAAAAATAGTAAAAAGTAATCACAGTGGGGATGGAAAAAGCAATATTCTTCAGGCACAATGAAAGTTGTTATTCGTTTGATGTATGCACCTTCTTAAAGATCCTTTTTTTTTGCATGCTCAAGAAAAGCATACAGATGTTACCACAGAGTCATGAAAATATTTCAATATTTTAAGAGGTTAATGGAAGGCAAAACAAAGTAGCTGTAACTTTAAATCTGGATAATTTAAAAGATGTTGCTCTGTCATTATTACAACTCATAAAAAATGTATTGTTGCCATAACAACCGCCTCATCACATGTGAGACTGCCTGAAAAACTCAAGCTTTCTTTAATCAGACAGATACATGGGCCCAAACCTGAAAATATTTCACCAATGCATTCATGACATTTACTCTCTTGTAAAATGAACTTTAATGCACACAATTATTTTTTAACAATCATTATTATAAGAAAAAAACCCCACTATTACCAGAAGACTGTAACAGATTCTTCTTCTCCTCCTAGGCAGAAAATTTGTGTCAGGGAATGATTGCATTTCTTCAGATGGAATAGGGTCGATGAATGCATTCAATGTACATTCTCTTCACTGCCATCATTTTCCTGGGGCTGCACCATACATCATTTGAGTAACACTCCACATAAATCCCAGATGGTGACAGGACTTGCAAATGATCTAATGTGGCAGTCCCTGCCTACATGCGAGGATTCATTGGAGAGAATTGCATTTTAATGGCAGTAAAATGTATGCCACGTGGCTCCATCTGATACAAAGCCTACAAAAATGGGCAACCACATTTCCCATCCTATGGGCCTAAGACCGATGGCTGAGTACGGGACCTGCTGCTGAAGTTGCATAGTTCAAGCAGAAACAGAGCTGGTTGGAAGGATGGCCATGCAGAAGGATGGGCAGTGTGTCCCCGTGCCCTATGGCAGGCCACTCCACGACTGCTGCACTGCACAGGTGTCTGGTGAGATGGACAGCAGTGCAGTCACACTGCTCTTGGCTGCCCAGAAGTCATCTCTGCAGCAGTGGCCACTTCATTCCTGTCCCAGACCTCCACAGGAACAGTTTCCTCACTGTTGGAACTGTTGGAACTGTTTCCTCACTGTCACACACTTGGGCTGAAGCCCCCAGCCTGAGGGAGGCAGCAGAAGGACTTATACCTGAAGTCCCATTCCCAGGGGAGCCTAATCACCAAATTAGTAGGTATCTGAGGTCACTGGCAGGGCTTAGAACAAAAATTTCAGCTTTGATGAAGCAGGGCGTTAAGTTATACCCTCCAAAGGTTAGTTTTCACAAACTGAAGTTTTCCAGCAAAGTCTTATTTTCTTGGATTTTTTTCTGTCAGCTCTCCTCTGCCACACAAATGATGTTTAATGGGCTACATTTGATAATAAATGTAATATATCCTTTCTTTCTATATGGGTATTTTCTTCAAGGTTTGCTAATTTTCAGTCTTAATTCTTCTTAAGTGACATTCAACAAGTAATTGCATTTCTTTCTCACAAATTATCCTCTTGTTTGGTCATGGTTTAATCTGATTTTCAGCTTTGGATTTTATGGGTCAAAGTGCTTGCCTCAAATCCTATAGCAATCTTACTTTCTGTGCTTCCTTTGCTTTGTGTTTCCTGATTTTTTTCCAGGATGTCCCAAAACATCCTAAATGTGCTCATACAGTCACTGGTGCTAAGTGCCCAAACTAGCTCTGTAAGTGGAAAGAGGGTTGTGCACTTGTCATTATACAGTTCAGGCTTCAGCGAAAATCCCTTATGAAAATGGAACAGCCCAGAAATATGTTTCTTCTTCAACTGAAATCCTATTGTATTCTGCTACTACATTTTTTTTCCCCCATACTTCCACAGACTGTGCTAAATTTACCTTTATAAAGGAGGAGGAAACAAGAAACCAGCATGGAGAATTCGTATGGTATTGGATGTCAGAGAATGGTGGATTAGAGAAATCACAGGTCTGATTCATTCTGGCAGTTCCTGACTTTCCTCTGTTTTTCTACAGAAATGCACAAACAGTTGGTAGAACGCCAGTCCTTGGCACACACCTGCCTCACTGATAGCTCCCCCACACAGAGATGAGGTGGGGATTACTTTGGAAAAGCTTTAAGGAAAAGAGGAAGACAAAAAAGAGTATGATAGGACAAAACTATGAGTGAATTCAACCCACAGGTTCAGGGAACGGTTAAAGGCAGAGTAAGGAAGAAAGATGCAATCCTCAGCCACCAATAAATCATTTCTTTCACGAGTCGCTGCTGGAAAACACATGCTGAGTCATGGGCATGATAAGCAGTAATTTTAGGAGAGATGATTTTTTGCTAGTTGGAGTACAATGTGAAAGGTCCCTTAAAACACTAATTTGCTTTGGAAATATTTTAGGTCATTCAAGAAATACACAAAACAATCTTCCCTAAAACCCATCTGTCTGTCCAGACAGCTCTGGATCACAAAGAATTAGCTGTTTATTTTGCTCACATTTCTATTAAAAGGTTATATGTTAAACATAGTACTAATGAGAGGAAAAATAATGGCATGCAACCTCCATCCCCAAATGAATCCCTCCTAGAAGTGTTTCATGTTAAATGTCAAGATCATTACACAATTATATTTCAAATTCACACACAGACATACCGTGATTGCATATTTAACTATGTTTTCCTATACAAGACCTGCTTTCTGTCTTACAGACTGAATCACTAGCTGAAATGTCCCTTCTAGCCACATTTAAAATCTTGACTATAATCCTTGATGAAACAGGGAAGTGAACAATCCTTGTATTTAATCATAATAAATTAAACTAATGAGCTTTCCTGGCAGATTTATTGCTTTTCCTATGGATGAAGTTCCACCGGCTGATCATATGCAAGCCAAAGAAAGTCTTATATAAGGGGACGGGGTGGGGGAAGGGGTGCATCATATTTTACTTGAAAACAGTACATTCCTGACATGTTCCTAAAAACAACTAAGTTTGTGCTTTTCCTTCACACTTGTATGAGATCCAGAGAGAAGAGTCAAAGGCAAAGCTCAGAGACTCAACAATGAGGTGGAGAGATGCAGGATAGTGCCAGGAATGGTTTTAGCCAATTGCAGTCCTATCTGACACAAGGAGATAGGCTTTAGTTCTTTGCCGTTGTATTCACTTAGTACAATACAATGACTCTTTTGGCAGCACTCTAAAATATATACTCCAAAATTGCATGCACTTATTTAAGACTATACATGAAAAAATGTAATATTGTCCACTTAAATCCAAGCAGCTGTTGAAGTACTTTTCCTTTTTCATCAGGAAAAGCAGCATAGGATGGGGTTTGGTCTTGACCCTGCAGAGTTTTTTCTCTGTACTATGGAGACAAAGCCTGCGTCCTGAGATGCAAGCAGAATCAGACAGGAGGGCTTTACTCCTTGAGTTTCCTGGCCCCTTTCAGAAGTAGAAACAAAGCAGAAAGTATGCCCTCTCTTCACATTTGTCTCAGGGCTGCACTTATGTTGGCTGACAGCAAACCAGAAGAAGGCATCCCCCAGTGAGAGGTGACACACCATCCAAGAGAGCTGTGACCATGCATGAGCTTGGATGGGCAATTGTTAGCAACAGGATCGTGGACGGTGTAGCAATAAACAAAGTTCCATGCGGGAAAGGACACAAAGTCTCCATATCAAAGTAATAGTAATTTGCCCTTGCAATTCTTTCTCTTCTTTTTCTCCTGACAATCAGATGAAGTGTGGGAGGCCATCTGTCTGCAAGAAGAAAACAATCACTGCTCTGCAGTCCCCACTAGGGTGGACTTAGTCACTGCTTAAGGAGAATCACAGGTCTGAGTCAATTACTGCAGACTTTCTATACACAACATACTTGCTTCTTTACTCCACTCAGATAGAAAACTATTTTTAAATGCAATCCTACGACTTTGTTTTCAGACCTCTTGTAATAAAACAGAAGAAGGGAAGTGCTTCATGCTTCTACTTCTGAATTTTTGGTTATTCATAGTCAGTCACTTTAGACCACATAGTGCTGATCCAAGGACGTAGCTAAAATTTGTTGACTTGTCTTTCAAAGACCAGTCAATTTGCAAGCACCTTGTTAAAAGAAATGAGTAATGTTGTCTTCTATTGCAGATAGAAGTTGTTCCAGACACCAGCAGCAAACTTGGGCATCAAAGAATTTCTGGTCCAGTGGAGCCCTCACAAGCTTGATCAATACATCAACGGGATACTGCCCGGCAGGGCACTATCTCTGTAATAATTTTCTTTTGACTTTCTTCTCACTGTGAAATAATAGGTGAGAAAAATCTCCAATCCAGAAGCAAACCAAGACACAGAGATATATAGCAAAAGCGACAGTGAGAGAGCTGGGCAGCTGCTTCATTACAGGGTTACAGGCTACTGACATTTGACTGCCATTCCCACTGCAAAAAACAAACAAGTTCTGGTTACTAACATTCATTTTTCTCCCTCCTGTATACCTCTTTCAGAAGTGGTAACCCTCTGATAATTGCTGCTGGATTCTCCCTAAGAAATGTGTAAGAAGGAGCTCCAAGCACACTGTGCAACAGCAAGCACAACAGAAAGAGGAGAAATTATATTAAATTCCAGTGTTCTTACTTTCTTCTTGTCTAGGTTTGCTACTTCAGGGTGACTATGGATTCAGCATATTATACATGGAGAATTTAATTCAGGAGGGCCAATGAAAGCAAACCTTTCCCTTCCCAGAATGTGTACTCTGATTTCAGTTTTAGAAGCTTGCGTGATTACTGCAGGAAGCAGTTATACAGAAAAGCAAACCTTGATTGTTCTTCATTCTTAAACTCTGTTTGATTACATCTGGTAAATATTGTGCCCTAAAGTCATTTAATTATTCAGCTTTTCCACTCTGAAATAATATTAGTACTGTATGAAAGGTTACCTGGAGGGCCAATTTTAATGGCTGAATACATCCTGAATAAAAATATTCAAAATTATTTCCAAATGTTTACCAACCCCAGCTTTAATAATATTCTTTTACAAGGATAGTTAAATTTCAGTGTGCCCATCTAACTTCATTTGTTTTTCTGATTTAACTGCTGGACTACTCCAGTTGTGGATTTCTGGATATTTTGGAAACAGGTGGCTGTTAAACTAAGTTCTGGTTGAGAGGATAGTATTAATCAGTATATTGCAATTTGCAAGACACTTAAGACTTGAATCCCTCATTAAATCCAAATCTACCCTCACAGGACACTAATTATGGAAATGTAGTCATATATTTCAGTGAAATTAGTTGCACATTGACATCTGCCTCAGACAGACAAATGAAAAAATACTGCTGCAAGTTAAACATGGGGCTGTTAGACATGTGAGAAGGGAGATGCAGCACCAGGCTACCACCCATTACAACAGAATTTCATTTCTATACACTTATAATTGTTCCAAAGCTCCCAAACACAATCATGGAACAGAAACTGACGAAAATCAGAAGTTAATTGAAACTTTTCAGTATAAAAACCTCATATTTTTACATGAATTAAAGTCCCAGACTGAGTAAATATTCATTTGGAGTCACTAGACTATGCTCTCCATCATTTTACATGCTGCTATTTTGTGCAATAAAAAGTATAGGAAGCACAGCAGTATCTGTCAAAAGTATTGGCAAAAATAAGGCACTCAATTTCAACAATTTTGGTAGTTATATTATAAAAAATTGTCCTATTACCCTACCTATAATAAATAGTAATCTTCACAAGGGTTTGAAAAAAATGATATTACAGTCATGCTGATTCATAACTCTTGGGGTATCTAAATGGGGGAATAATATCTAAGGCAAGCAAAGCCTTTTGGAGCCTTCCCTTACAAACCACAGTCACGCAGTAAAGACAGTGCAAAGTTCAGCAAAGCCAGCTGGAAAGCTTCTGTGAGCCTCAGGAAGGATTGATCAGACCACAACAAAAGCACTTCAGTCAAACATAAACAGAGCTCACATTCATTCAATATTGGTATATCACTAGTTTAAAAGACAAAGAGCTTTTCTGTCTTCTAAAAAAGAACATCTGAGTTGAAAGTGTGATGTAAAAACCCTTACAAGTAAATGAATCAAAATGGATTTTCACCATCTATTGGGTCACACATCCATAACCCAAGCCCCTTGGTTCCTGCCAGATTTAGTGTCTGTTCCAAATCATGAGGCACTTTCCTGTTTAAAATTGCTAAGGCTTTACTTTTAGCACTGCAACAGTATGGGTGGTTTAAGCAGAGGTAAATTTCTTCACAGGAAAGAAATCTGGTACAGCTTGAATCCCTTGCCGAAAGAAAAAGACAAAGAAAAAGAANTGACTTTGACTGACAATAGCCATGGAATTTTTCAAAGTGAAAGGCAAATATTTGACAAGGTTGTAACAGACTCAGATAGACTTCTCCAAAGGAATACCATGTGCAGCCTTACTGGCAGCAGGACTCTGCTGTGATGAATATATCTATTTCTTCAGGCCTCATGAGCATGATGGGCCTGGGATTGGGGGTGCTGGTCTCAAGCTGAGGTCTCACCCGGGCTGGAGATTTGGTTTACAACCACAGAAAACCGATCAACCAAAACCCACCCAGACAAAAGGGACATATCTACATGTTTTGTCTCTGAATTTAAATTCTCTGAAGTAATTTGATGTTGTTGAGCTTCCTGGTCAAAGAATGGACTTGCCCTGTGGTGTCCCTAGTGCCCATTCTGAACACTACAAGAGATGCTACAGGGAAACAGGAAGTTCCCTAAGCAAATCTTTGCAGAAGCCCCAAGTGACTAGAACATAATATGAAATGGTCATAGCCATTTCTTCCTCAACACACCTCTTATACCACCATCTCCAAAGTAAGGGGGGAAAAGGAGGAAAATCCTCAGCCACCAGGAACTTCTGATGGAAAGTCCATCTGGTTTTGCAGGCATGAGAAAAGCCAAAACTTGGATCTCCTGAGGCTCATCACTGTTTGGAAACTACACCCCAAAGTCTTCACTATGTTAACACTTCACTTCAGGAAATAAAAAATAATAGGGAATGAGTGTGAATGCTGCACTTCACTGGCTGACCAGTCTTGGAAGATATTCCAAGAACTCCTTCATATACTTGAGAGTGCTACTGGCACCAAAATCGTCTTGTTTTACTGTGATGTTGCTTTCACCTAGGTGGGTAAATGTTCAGCTTCCAGCTTCCAAACAAATATCCTCTCACTTGTGAGGTTCTTTGTCTTTCAAACAAAGCTTTAGGGGTTTTTTTCCTGAAGAATTTCAGACTGATGGATATGGGCAGTGGAAGGCATGTTAAATAATGCATGAAGAGAAGGATGGACACAAGAAGTGTCAGCTTTCCATTTTATACCCTTTTCCCCTGCAGCCTTTAAACATATTTTATGCAGTTTCTTTATAATTCATACAAATATATAAAGCCTAACCCTTCACATTAGGCTCTCATGAATATACTGTGCAAATTCATATGCAAAGCAGATGTAACCCTCAGGCCATTGGCACATGCCCAGCCGCAAAAGAGGTACCACCGTGTCAGGCAGCATTTTGTTGTTTCTGGCAATCCCTCTGAATTTAAGTCAGGAATGAAACAAAATGGAACAGACAAAGGCAGTATATTTTACACTCGTTTACGCCAAAAGTACAAGTACAGATCAACACACTGTCTCTAACCTTATGGGATTTTAGCTGTCTCCAGGGCAAATAAATCAGCCTCTACTTTTGTTCCTTCTCTTAAAAAATACCCACAGTTCTGTCAATGATTTGAAAGTAGTGGTGTAGTAAGATATTATCTCAAAAACTGATTCCGTATGTACAAAAAACATCCTTTATTTCAAACACACATATATTTGCATTGCTTGCTCAGAGCTAGACTATGACAAAACAAATGGATGATCTCATTCAAGAAAATCTTCTTTCTAATGATGTATATTGGCATCAATATATTTTGACAAAGAAAATATCTTAGCTTGCTAAGACCTGCCATTACACTGGTGTCAATATGGAACTGGAGAGAAGTGCCTGAAACTGTTTGCTTCAGTATGATCCAAAACCAACTGAAACCATTGGAAAGACTTTCACAGTCCCTCCTGAACTTAGTCTTAATACCTTTCAGGCATCACACTCTATCCTGCATTGATAGTCCCACCCAAATAAAGCTGAAATATTTGTGCATCAAAGAACAATTATTCTGATAAAAGCAAGAATAAAAAATACTTTCAAAGAACAGTTTCTACTAAAAATTTAATATTAGTCTTTTACCACTAGGCTAAAACAAGAGAGAAAACAGCATATTACAACCGCGAATGTTGACATAAGACATCCATTAAAATCTTAATTAAAGTGCATTCTGCATAACAGCAAGTCTTGGCAGTGCAAGTCATCTACAAAACACTATGAAGTGCATTTGAAATTTGAAAATAGCATGTATAATTCTTATTTTAAAAAATACATCATTTATCTCAAGAGACAAGGAAGTTTAATAGCATCCAAATTGCCCAGCACTTTAGGTTTGCCTGAAATTACACACACATATCATTTGGTCCTTATAAATGCTACTATTTAGCCTACCCAAAGCTATCATGCTGTCTAGGTTGAGGTCCCAGTAAACCGGTGTTTTTGCAGGAGGGCTTAACACTTGTAGCTCTGATCCAACAAATTCTCTCCACCATAATCTCTTTGGAATTAATAATTTATTATACTTAATGAGACTTCTAACATGCAGAAAATTAGACAAGTCATTATGTCTTCAAAGGATCATTTCCTGCCAGGCAAAAGTAAGAAAGCAGCAGACACACAGTAGAGGGATGATCGCTCTGGCTTAGACAAACAGCCCACTAATTCTTCTTTTTAAGGTGTGAAATAATCATCTCCAGTTACCTCTTATGAAGCCATTGCTGCTTAGTTTTCATACATAACTGTATGTCTCAAATCTTCATATTTAAGTGTTGCACATCTGACAGTTAGCATTAATGTGATACAAGGCTCTGTTTGTTAGGTTTTATGAGAGCTTAAAGTAGTTAATATCCTCTCAAGTTGCTCCTAAGCATTGAGCTTAACTTCAAAACTGTAAAATCTCTCTTTCCTCTCTTAAAACATCCTTCATTCATCGTTTTGTCAGCAGAAATTCTACTTCTTTTAAACCAATACTGTTGTTTATTGATACCATGACAGCCAATTTGCACAGCAGTAAAAACATGGTCCTTGTCCTCCACTGCTTCTTCCCTTCCTTTGGATCTCACATGCCGGATCGAGGCTTAAAGAGTCTTCAGCAAAAGAGACTACCCCAGACATCTTTACTGGGTAAGGCTGACTGGTTCAGATTAAAACCTCAGATTCAGACACACTCAGAAAATTGCTCTTGCTTGAGCCAACTCATCTCCATAACACACAGTCAGAGGAGGAAGTGGCCCTTGCCATGTAAGAAGAGCTATTGCACCCTTGTGAAGAAGTCATTGTGTTGTCTGTGTTTGGTTATAATTTTATTTTAGAGTGAAGCATACTCATTAAACCAGGTAAAAGGAAGCCATGAGAGAAATGGGAAGATGCTAAACCGGGTTTGCGGTCAGCAAAGAACAGATGCCAACATAAGAAGGTGGGACAGATTTAGAAATAATAGGATACAGATTTACACTGGAGAAACCAAGTATGGTAGGATTAAATAATGCAAATGGGAATAAGACTCTAGTGTGAGGATCTTAGATTTTCAGTCCTTTCTTATCTCCAGAAGAGATTAATTTTCAGAGTCTGATCTGGTTTCCGCTTTTCCAGTCATATATGACAGATCCTGGTTTCACTTCCTTAGGCTGTGGGACCAGTCAATGTGAAAGGAGAAAAGTGGGAGATGAAAATGGTCTTTACCCACTGTAGAGGCTAAATATTTGCTCAGAACTGGCCATTCTTTCCTTAAGGGACTTCGAAGGAAGAGACTGCAATCAAGATACAAGACTCATCTTGTTTGTTTCAGCCTCTTACACTGCTCCAAGATAGGAAAAGCACATGCAGAATTAGGGAAGACCTATTGAGTCACCAACTTTCGTGACCAGCATGGAATCAGTGTTAGCTCTCTTTTTCTTTGGGGCTGAAGGATGGGATTTAGCATCTGGGATGATTTTCTTGTGCTACGATTTCTTTAACCACTGCCTTTGCAATGTGCCAAAAGGAACACGAGTGCCAATGCTTCTTGAGAGTTCCTCTGCATTTACCTCCTCTCATAAGAATTTATTTTAATAATCACACATTACTCCAGAGCAGCAAAAATGTGCCCTTGTTTCTGTCAGAAATATTGCACTTGGTACGCAAAGTTGTTTTTAATCTTCAGATTGGTCTGCATACGTATAGACAGCGCCTTACAGCATTGTTTTTGCAGCCTTAATGGGGAAAATGTACGCACTGGGGCAAAGTAATTGGATTTTGGCTGAGAAGCAGCATTTGAATGAAATCAATAAAGATTCTGTCATCTAATATTTTAAGTTTGGTACAATGTGTATACTGCAGGTCAGTGTAAATTCATTAAAAAGATCAATGCAATGAAATTTGTCTTGGGTGCCTTGAAATATCCTAGGGTGACTTGAGAGGAAGTTGCCAAGGAAACAAGAGATGCAACTCAGAGAAACATTTAGGTGTTTTAAGTTGATGTCTGAATTCTACTGAGTTTCTGAGATAGTATAATATAGGAAGTTGTCATGGAAACAAATTTCAACAAATCGTTAATGAATACCCAGGCTGGGCAATTACTGCAGGTGGCTGTGTCAAACAGTTTGGACCAGAACACTCTTCAAAAATGAGAACTCTCCACAGGTCCTTGGCTGTTGTTTTTTACACCAGATAAAAAGAGGAAATGATGCTCAGGCACCAAAATGGTAAATGCAATCTCAAAACTGCTAACAGATAGACATCTTTAGAGCTGTGTTAATTTTGGCTAATATAAATCATAGCTCCTTAACCAGCATCTAGAAGCTCTACTATAGGTAATAAACCTGCTTCGAAGTTCAGATATAATTCTCTTGTATTATTCACCATATTAAATGAAACTTTTTAATTAAAAATACTTTTAACACTCAATTTGTTTCTCAGTTGTTGCCTCTTCTCTTCCAAAGGTTTTTTGTTTGAAATTATGTTTTGGTTTTGCTCTTTTATCCTATTGTGTCCCATATCTACTTTTCTTCAGTAGTAAATCCTTGCCAAAGTTATTTTAATTTCTGTAACAGAACATAACAGTCATTTTCCAGGATCATGCAAGTATCAGTGTTTTTCTTTCTTTATTAGTCCATTTCAGCTTCTCAATTTCCTGTCTCATTAGGTCTGAGGCATTTGTCAGCATGTATATAGTGCTTCAGGGTCACAGCACTAATGTGAAAACCCATAACTTCCTCTCACTTTCAAAGGAGAAATCTCAGAACACATACAGTAGCATGTAATTCATATTCTTTTTTAATGCATTGAGGAAACCATGGCATTGGCAGTCCCAGGGAGATTAGCTGATACAGGCTCCATAACTGAACATGCAGAAGTCATTTCATTCTGTTATATACAGAAATATATATATGTACATCTATACATACATATATATATATTCTGTTCTGTTCTATGCAGACAGACTACATCTAATGAATAGATAAGATAGATAAGGTAATCGAAATTCTTCTGCATGGAAATTCCTTTCACAAAGCTACTCAAAATTCACAATAATTTTACTTCCCAAATGGAATACCCTCAAATAGTTGTTCCTGGGAAGTATTTCCTATCTAACATTCATACTAAGAATATCATGCTATTCAATTTGCTAAAAACCTCCTGGCCATTATGTTCTAGCTTCAGCCTGTCACTTGTTAAAAATAATGGCTTTTTGAGACGTTTCACAAACATTTTTGTCTGCCTTAAATAGCAAGGGATTAAGATGCCAAATACTGGATGACAATATTTTTAGCTACCTCACCATTTTAAGTTATAGCTACAATTACACAATTTACATTATGCAATTTCCCCCAGCTACACACACACACAAATTGGACATTTTGAATCATATCTGCGCTTGCACAGGAATGGGGGTAAAGAAAGCTTGTGTCATTTGCTTGGCCACTAGAAATGCCACACTCCTTTAATGAGGTTTAGCTTTTTCATGAACATACAAAAATCTTCCCTTTGATCCCCTCACCGCCTCCTCGCCACTGTACCGCAAGGGTGACAGAGGTTGGCGGAGTATCCACACACCCTGTGGTCCTGTCTGCCCTCTGCCGGCCGCCCCAGGTTGCTCCTCATTTAGTGCAGCTACACGGATGGTGAAAAAATAGGAAATCCAATCCAAAAATACAGTAGTTCTAGCCCAGCAAGACCCCTCCAATTTGTTTGTGGGTTTTTTTGACCTAAAGAAAGGGTATGTAAGATGTTACTTTCAAATCTGTCTTCACGTGAGCTTCGCAAGGTCCAGATGGATGCTTGGATAGAAGAAAAAAGAGAATCCAACCCTCACAATCTCATTAAAATTCTGGAAATGTCAGCACTTCCCCAGACCTTTGAATAATGATTTCCAGGAGAATTTCAGCTTTTATGTAAGTTTCTAGACTCCACGGTCATGTAGAAAAGGTGCTTAAAAGGTTTAGAAAGAGAGGACAGAAATACTAAACCCTGTATAGGATTTTTGTATGCTTTTTTGACATCTACATATGATTGAGAGGCTTAAAGCATAATACATGAGTGATTGGGACTGGTCAAGTATCAAGACTCTAAATGTGAAACATATTTAACATGAATGCACGCCCTTGGAAACCACACACAATTTCTTTTACCATCAATCCTCATAGTAGAAAATCTAAATAGAACTAGGATTTCACCAAGCACCAGATGATGTCCCTGGGCTGTGAAGGGTACAGTATGAGAAAGAGAGGAAAAATAGTTCATTGTCATTCCCAACATAGTAGTTAAGCCTACCTTGCCCTTAAAGGTATTTTGCAACCTGTATGATTTTGTAATTGTACAGCTTTGTGCTAAAGATAATACAATAACCTTGAATTGTGCTTCATAGCAACACAATCAATTAACTACTTACATATGGACAAACACTTGAATATATTGTATTGTGTCTGGATGCTACATTACACTTCTCTCATAGACTGCATTCAATTAATTCAAGGCTGTTGCGAGTTCCTGAGCATGCTGCAGAATAAAGTCCTTCAGAGAAAGGGCATTTGCCTCTTGTGTGTCAAGATATTCAAACTTTAAACATGAATGAATCCTCTGAAAGTTTAATTTCAACACTATTAGTGCTATAAAGTCTCTTTTTAAGGTCTGTTGCAGTTTAAGGCAGCTCTGAGGAAGCGAATCAGACTCTGGCTCACTGTTCATTGCCCAAAGATGGTGTAGTCAGCTGGATAAAGGCAAAAACGCATCTTTGTTTGCTATGCAGTCAAACACCGTATGTTCTCTGGATTTTTTAATAGCATTTATTAGAAGTTATTAACTCCTTGAGATCATAAGTAAAGTGGTATGGGAATAAGAAACCTTAAAGTTAGGTGTTTTTCTCTTCTCTACTACTTGTATTAGCTAATAAGAAAAAAAAAGTGCTCCATTGTAACAGCATTATTTGCCCAGCAACTGATTTTGCTTGGTGTTCTGCAAATACAAGCTGAAGAGATATTGAAGCTATGGGAATCCTGGGATACACAGTTATGCTACTTTATTAATCATCTGTCCCTCTTAAATGCTCACATAGGTTAGCATTTATGTAACAATCATTGGCATCACTGGGTTTCTTGCATACTTTGCAATGACCAGTGCTACTATATTTTTGAATGCTCAGGGGTAACAAATTATTATTTGTATTACTCAGGGGTAACAAATTATACTTTACCTAACTTTACCTAATACAACCATCATTTCAGACTTTGACTACTCACAAAAAGCTATTTGCATCCCATACACAAATTTAATGCCTGTACCTGTGAAATTGGCAGCAGTTCTATAAAGAAAAATTATTCCTTATGAATGATCTTTCAAACTGTAAATGTGAAAACTCAACCTTAAAAAAATTCAACAGTCCTTTTTCCATTAATATAACTTTCAAAATGAATAGGTTTGTAAGCTTTTTATTCTTGAAAAACATAGTGGAGAGAGGCCAGAGCTGTATTCCTGGAAGACGTCTGTCAAATAGTAAATATAAACCCCAATAACTTCCAGGCACTTCAAACCATGCACAAAATACAGAAAACTCACAGTAGTCAGTATATCAGAACCAGGGTTTCAAGAAATTTTTATTCACTAGTGCAACTCAGGGCAGTTTGTCTCTCACTGGAGTGCTGTTTACACAAAGCATCCACAGCAGAAAAACATTTTAAACATCTTGCATACGGAACTTCCCACTAGGAAACACAGCTTGTGATATGGCAATTCAACAAAAATAAATTAAATCTATACATGACCCTCTCAAAGGCAGAGCAAAGGAAGGTTTGCAAGTGCTTTGGGGAAAATTCTCCCGTTGCTTACATCCTCCTTCAGAAGTTTTCAAGTCTCTTCTAATCTGCAGACCCTACCTGCGTCTTCACAGTATGGACTCATGGGTAAATTTAAGCCTATGGCCAAAAGACCTAGCAGGGACTGAGCAAGAAAACACACATCAAAAGGTGCAGGTTGGACAGGGAATCTGGTCAGGCCCTTGTTTGCCTTGTTTAACAAGGCAACAGTTGTGTGCTGTAGGATGTGAGGGTGCACACCTGTGAGCCAAGTCTCTTGCACAGCTGGTGTGGTCTGGTTTCGGTGAACAGTGAGGGGAAGGGACAGAGAGATAAGGCTGCTAAATGCCAGTTGTCACTTGCTGGGGGGCTGCAGCATCTGGTGTGGACACCTCCAGCAGTGACACCTGCTTCTCCTCCAGCTGAGAAACCAGACCACCTGGTCTCAAAGACATCTGGTGCAGGGTCTGCTAACCCCAACTGTGGCATCCTTCATTCCAGGTGGAGAAATCCTGATGTCTTTCTTTCTTTCTCGCCCAGCACTTTTCGGCCATTCCCTGCATTGGACAGGCTGCATTGCTGAGTTGGGCCACCTTTCAGCAGAGACTCTGACTTTAGACTGTGTCTCTCACTGGGTCAGCAAACATCTGTTCAGAGCTCACATAAGCCCAGGTGAAAAGTTTAAGTGTGTGGCTGACAGACAAATTTGTACTAAAAGGTAGGTGAGAGCCTGAGTTAAGCCTGTGGTGAAGGCATGCTCTCAGTCTAGATATTCCATCACAAGACCCAACATGCATCAATGCACTGTCCTAAATCACACTGTTGCTAGTGTCAGGAAAGAAAAGCAAATAAAGCAGAGGTAAGGCCAAAACATGATGAGTGAAAATACGTATGTGCATCCATAAGCACACGTGCCCACCCCACACACACACTGCATAATGTAATTGCATTTCCCATGATAACACCTTCAGGGAGATAGTTCAATTTCAGCCATGAAATATAGCTCCATTTTTTTGGGTATGTCATAGATTTCAACTGGCAGTTTACCAGTTGATAGTTTGAGGCTGAAGGAAACACTTTCATTCATTTCACTGAGGGTAATCATGGTGTGCAAAGCCTCTGATTAAAATCATAACCTGAAAGAGGGCCAGAAGTGAGAGAAAACCTCTCTGCTCCCTCCTGCCTCTACTCGCTTCCCACTGCTCGGCGCTGGATTCCTTAACCTTTGCCACAACTTGCTGGTAAATAGTCTGGGCTAAAATTAGGTATACAGCAAAGGGTAGGTGTTACCATCTGCTGCATGTTGTTAATTCTTGATGGCCTGATAACATCTATTTTTGACGTTCTTTATTAGGTTTCTGGGGAGGAGAATAGAGGGATAGGGCTCTAGTGCCACCATCAGTAGTTTGCAGTATTGGCTGCTTTTCTTCAGTTAACAGCCACCCCTGCCACAATAAAGGGGTTTTAGAAGAACATGCCAGGTAAGATAGGAAACCATTACATTATTTTAGATATTATTCTCCATTGCAGTGCTTTGAAATTGTTGCTGCTTTTTCTCATCTGGTTCCGAACTCTCCATTTTCACTCTCCACCTACAATCATGCTCCCAAAGATGGAGTAAACAAGCCAGAAAAGTGCCTTAGCACAGATGACTCTCAGCCCCTTACTAGGTAATAAGCATGTAAAAGGTAGCTCTTTAAAAACAACAGCGGAAGGCCTGAGTTGCCTTTGTGATCCTTTACATTATACATGGCTAAGCACTTTGCATCGTGCTCAGCTAAGCACACTGCAAACAAAAACTGGCAAGAAAAAATAACTCAGAAATTAGCTCAAACTAAAGAGAATCTTCATCATAGGTCAAATTTTCAAGTGAAAAGTTCATGAAATATTTTAAAGGTTAGTAGTGGAGGCTACCTTTTTAATACAAGCTTGGCATGCATTACAAGTTTTCACCCGGAATCCTAAGCTTTATACTGACCCGTTATTTTGGAATTCTGACTTTATGTAGACTACTTACTCTAATCTTGGATATCCTCACAAAAGCTCCTTCATTACTTGCTACCAGTCATCTCTTCCTAGAGACCATGTTGGTCATACTCAACAATTCTCTTTCTTCTCCAAGGTGCCAGAGATTCACTATGACACCAGCTGTGATAATTAAATGCTTCATCCTCTAATGAACCAGATGATGCAGCAGTCCAGCTCTCGATCCCATTGAGCTGCTGTCCTGGCTGGGTGCCTCGGCCATCTTGACCTGTCTGCCCAAAGCCCTTCCTGAGAAGTCTTGGCTGTGTTCTTCCAACCGCATGAAACAGCCAACAAGCCAAGCACCACTATCAGGACTGGCAAGTATATTTGTTTTCAGCATCTCTGTGGTGAGTCAGTGAGACAGATGTACTCTCGAGGGCTAGCAAAGTCACATTGCCTTTTTATGAATAGTTGAGATATTCAAAACTGCAAAACAGCTTCCCAGAGGAGGTAAATGTGACCCAGCCTGAGTCAGCTTAGGCCCTCCTGGAAGGCTCAGTGTCTGGAAACATTAGGAGGTAAGAAATATCAACAGCAACTGTAAATGTCAGAGAAGAGAGTTACTACTCACAAGTGATACATTAAAGATCCCCATCCAATGGGAAAACTGTATCTGATATTAAGCTCTCCCCAGACATAGAGCTCTGCTACATAGAGATGGAATACTTGTAACTGAAGTAGATAAATGCTCTGGCTGCTTTTAGAAAGCCACCTGAATTATTTGCCTTTTTCAATCTAAAGAGATTTATATCTCAACATGAGCAGGCCATACTAGGATAAGCAGAAAAAAAGGGAATGCCTGCAGGTGAAAGTGTTACCAAACTTCAACAGACCATGTGACCTAGAAGCAAGAATTGTTAGATACTTAGCTCAACATTTCTAAAATTGTGGTCCGTGATGTTTCTAAGGGTCAATAAAAGGTACAAAAGAAGTTAAAAATGTTAGATATCAAGAGCAGCTGTAATTAATTTCTAAAGGAGATGGGTTATGAATGTGGATTACAACATGAGACTGCAACAGTCACAAGACAGGGAACTCAAATACCCTTAGCTGCTACCAGCAGCTCAGTTCCTTCAAGGCAAGGCATTAATTAAAAACACATGTAGCTGGCAATCATGGTTTGGTTTGATACCCCTGTAAGACATGGAAGGAGCTATGTCTGATGCAGTGAGCAGAAATGCTGGGATTACATGGAAAAAATCAAAAAGTCAAAAAATAGTCACAGATGGTTTAGAAAATAGTACACCTGCCTTATAGGGAGCTATCTGTTGTTTTCTACAGTCTGAATAAGCTGAGAAATTCACAGAATGGATGATAGTGATGAGAAAAGTGGACACCAGAAGCTGACAGGCAAAGGCTTTGTTTGTGTAATCTAGCACCATTTCATCAACTTCCAAGAAAATTCACAAGTTCATACCAGCTGAGGACCATCACATGTACTCCTGCTATGAAGAAATGGAAGAAAGAATAAAGGTCTTGCAAAAATGAAATAATCACCTATAGTACCCACTCAGAGAAAACTAAATACTTGCATCTCTAAATCTCACTCACTCCCTTCTCTCACAAACACACAGAGTATGCAGAAGGATAAGGACAGCTTGCTAATCCCTGGCTATTGCAAAGGAAGATAAGTAATCCTCTGTAATCAAATCTGTATGAAGCTTTCATTTTTTCATAATAAAGCATTCATGTTACAGATGCCCTGCCAGATTTTACCATCTTGCCATTATATTGATTCTTAAATAGGAAAGCTATCATACTTCTGACTGCTTCTCATGAGGAGACTAATTAGATTATTTCATCATCTGGTTCATCAAAGCAGGAAATACTTAAGTGTCACAGCTGGTCTCAAACTAAATATCTAGTACCAAGATTTTAAATGAAAACTATTACATCTTCAGTGGGTAAGCATTTCATAAATGGCTAGACATTTTAGACATAAATGGCTAAAAAATGATGACGATAACAGATATCATTTCACATCTTTGGGCTGCAAAGGGAGTCTTAACTCTACCAGTGCATTTGGATTTATTTTATCTTGCTTTTGCTAGTACTATCATCAAAGAGGTTTTGCATAATGAACAGATCTGGAAAACTGAGAGAGCTATTTAGATTTCTGGCAAAGATTTATGACTGAGAATTAAAAACTCTGAGGTAACATCTTCATTTTAAGCTAATCGCCTGTTATTGACGCAACCTTTCTAATCAGAGTACTCACCACTATGGAGAGATCAACTACAAGGCAGCTCATCCCCCTTTCAAAGGAACCATCCCACTGTCCAATCGCTATTCACTGCCCATCACTCCTTTCAGAATTTTTAAGAGATCTTCCTCTTTTGCATGCACTGTGTACATTAAGCAAATCCTCCTCTAAAGAAACCTGTGTGACAAAGCCACATATTCAATTTTGTTGTGCTTCACCTTCTCCTAAATATACACAGAGGAGAGGAATAGACAAGCCACTCGTGTGAAAGAAGAGTTTGTTCACCATAGTGACTTGGAGTGAAATTGCCACCTGTCACCAGCAGACAGTCAGGAAAAGGCCTAGGCTTTGCAGATCTACTTAAGACCTCAAAAAGAGCAGTGTGATAATGGGCAAATCATTTCCTTTACAGAGCGTTCTCATGAAAATCATATGTAAAAGCAGAGTCTCCATATTATACCAAAATCTCAGTAACTTTGTTATGGGGTAATATAATCCTACTTCTCTTACAGACCTATAATGTCATTATGTAAATGGCTATACAAAGCCATGATTATATCAACAAAATGAAATTGCTGTGTAAGACAGTTCCCAGTCTCTGTAAATGAGGCTTTTCAGCACTGTAAAACCAGAAACTTTCCTCCTGTAATGCTAGAGGTAATGTTAATATTGTTGATTCCTGTGGCATTTTTTACTTTGAGGGTTATCCCAGTTAACCTTGAAGAGCACAGGACAAAAAAAATAATATATATGTGGGTTGCATCATGCAGTGAAAATTGTAATAATATTTAGACTCCTCTTATGTTCTGCACTTCCTTGACCTTATTAGAAATTCAGAAATCCTCATAACTTTGCCTGCCAGTTTACTTGGTCAAAAATAGCTTTTTGTAGTCTCAACTCTCTCGGGTTTTTTTAATAAGTTAGGCTGTAGGCCTCATAAAATTTTCAACGGAAGTTTTGACTGGGTCACTTTGATGTGGAAAAATGTAATTTTTATGTCATAACTATCTTTTTGAAGTTATATGAACCAATAGATGAACCATGAACCTCAGAAAAGGACATATACTTTCTTTCTGAACTCAGCTAACTTTTGGAGTGCACAGAGTAACGAAAGATAAAAATTGTTTAAAACACACACGGAATAGTGTGAGGGCAGTAACAGTGTCATAAAAATATTTCCAATAAGCTGTCTCCTGAATTAATAGCATATAGCTGTTACAAGACAATGCTATTAAATAAACCGGTAAAATTTAGCTACAAACTTCAGTCAATGATCCCATAAAATCATGACCCATGATGCTGATATTTTTAGCCTATTACACTATTAGCTGTTCTTAAATTTCTAACTTATTTCTGCCTTTGTGCTGGTTTTACTTCGGATGCAGTTCATTTTCTACATAGTAGCCAGTGTGTGGCTATGCTTTGTATTTGTGCTGAAAAAGAAGCCAGAAATGAAATGCAGATTTTTGTACAATTCTGCAGCTGATCCGTAACCAGCAGTGTGCAATGTCTGCTGTGCTAAAAATGCTGGCCAGGGAAACTGCACCCACTCTTCTGAGCTGAAAAATATCTCCATCTCCAAAAAGGAGAAGAGATGGATCTTTACAGATTGTAAAGTCTCAAACATGTGTATGAGCTGGTCCACAGCAATGGTTTAGAGAACCATGAGCACTGCAGTGGCACTAGCTGTGAAGTGCACAATCCTCATTATTCCACTGCATTTTGGGCACTGTTTCCCACTTTGTCTGTTATTTCCTCTTTACAGACCCTTATTTTCTTACGCAGTATATGTTAAAGAAATACTCTTTAAAGAAGGACAGAGAAGGGAATAAAAATTCCACTGAGCCCAGGTGCTTAGAGGACTGTAGGCTCCACAAGCTGAGGCAAATGGAGGCAATGTTACAGACAAAATGAGGATGTCTGACCTCCCTCTCCCTCAGCAGGAGTTATTGTTTGGGTTTTACACAAGAAAAGGAACATTGAATAAGGGCGCCCAATATTCCAACTAGTGATAAGCAATAATGCTATTTTATTTTAAGACAATTTACTTACTGACATGAGAAAAAAGAAGACATGCCACTGCATATTGAACATCAGAGGGAAAAATATTTGCCTTCATAGCATTTCAGTAGTAGTATTTTAAACATGAATACTATCTCCCTAGCTGATGTGAAAAAAGGGTCCTGTATTCAGTCAGAGCTATCCTTTCCATTAGGTTAATCCAATGAGTCCTCACTTTGTTGTTTTGTTATCAAACAGGTAGCACCAGAGGACTGATGAAAAGAATCCCCCTTATGGAAAGTAGTCTTGCTATGGTACTGTTGTCCTATTTAACTTTTTTACTTACAAATTAGGCAACACAACAGAGAAATCACACCTTTCTCTCACGTGGCTTACACATTTTTATGTTCTTGTGGCAGCAGCCAATTTTTGCTACTGCCACAATTTCCCATGTTCCTGCTTACATTTCCTAAGCAGCCCCTCATTCCTCCCTAACCTCCAGATCCATGTTTCCAATCCCATGCCACACCCTGTTACGCACGATTGTTTGTGGAAACAGGTAACAAACAAATTCAAACCATGCAATTTTACAGCCAAGCCTTCCCAACAGTTAAAAGAAATCTAAAGGCACCTCCAATAACAAATAAATAACAAAATAAAGTTACTAATGTGTAAATGGATATTAGATGGAAGCAAATTGAGAAATAAAAAAGGAGGAAGGAAGAAGAACTAAGCAGCAAAAACCAGAGCTTATGGAAAGTCAGACCTACTTTGTTGTAAGTAAATGCAAACTATTAACTGAAATATAAAAATGCTCTGAAACGAGTAATGGAAATTTCAGATTTTCTCATCACAGGGAAAAGATGAAAAATGCCGCATTTCTTAAGAAAACACAGTGATTTCAGTGTCAGCAGTGCCTCCAAGCCCTACTTTTCATAAGACTGACAGGTGGCTAAAAAGCCAAAAAAACAGAAGGGAGGACCACTACAGAGCTCTGCCTGCAGTTTGGCAGCCAGAGTGCTTCCAGAATGCCTGGATGTCTCAATACCAGGAGCATTTTGAATCTCAGCCCTCAAGAGCACGGCCCATAACTCTTTAATCCCAAGACAGCCCATTTGGCAGGCTCAGACCCAGAGCGGAAAGCCCAGGCTCTGCAGCACACCAAGAGTGTTCAGCAAGTCGAGTAAAACATGTTTGCAAGTAAAAAGCAACTTTCTTTAGAAAATTTTCAGTCTACTTGAAGAACAACTCTGACAAGGTGATAACCTCAACTCGTTTAAGCAATGAAAGTCCTCATAGCTAGGTCCAGCAAGGTGACCCAGCCTCATTAGAGCAGCCTTGATGTCATTTTAGTGATGTCAAGGCACACTGAAGCTGCCAAAGAACCCGTGGAACCACGCACCTGCCCAACCCTCTGCATGCTTCCTATGCTTCTGCGATGTGACCAGGGTCATGGGAACACACCTTGGCAGCTGCTATGCTGCTCACTTATCAGTGTCAATGTTATGCTTTCAAGAAGTTACCAAGCAAAAATGTATCTATCACACAGCCCCCTGGAAAGCTTTCAAACCATGTATGGTATTGGGGCATCTCCAACCAAATAAATAGTACCTTTTCCCCATAAATTGGTAACATTAGGACACTGACAAGTGAAAATATGGTGATAATAAATTTCTAGCAATGCACATATCACTGTTATTCAAAGCACTGTATAGCACTGATTTACCCTACTCCAACAGGCCAGCTTTGTATGCGCACACACATGGACATCCAGAATTCTCTCTACAAAAAACTGGCAGACACAGCCTTGGAAACATTCAAGGTCAGGTAGGATAGGGCTCTTGGCAACCTGATCCAGACAAAGATGTCCCTGCTCGTTGCAGCGAGGCTGGACTAGATGACCTGCAAATGTCCCTTCCAAATCAAACTCTTCTATGATTCTATGAAAAAACCTGCCAGCTGGGACACCACAAGACTTCTTTCAGTAACTGGAACATACCTCATTCCTTGGCTATTCTCTAGCCACCTTCCATTCTCTTCCCGTTATGTCCAACCCAAAACAAGCAGTAGGCAAGTCTTAAATGGTATGCTGAGGCTAATGAATGCAATTATCAAGGCACAGTAGCATTTATCTCCTATAACTTTATAGTTGTTTATGTAGTTTGGAAATCTATTTTTATTAAAAAGTCAACCCTTTACTGCTGCTGACACCTATCCAAGCTGAATGCTATGAAGAGGTAAGACCTACTCACTTACTTCTTTAATAATGTTTAATCTTGCAAAAGAAGTTTTGCCGTTTCCACAGCAGTACATGCCTAGCAATCATTATTCCAAAAACATATCTTGCTGGTATAATTCTTTTTACTTCACAGAAGTTTAAAAATACAAGTAAAGGTCATATGTTAATTTGACATTTCAAAATCATACTCAAACCTGAAGATTCGTAAAAGTGAGTTTGATTACGACACTTGATGTACTTACTCTACGTATAGAAAAAGCTTAAATTACTCCTTTTTGTAATGTAACTGAGTTTTTTTGCAATAAGACATAATTTTAAAAGGCTTTAAGTAGTAGAGAACACCTAGCCAAAGAAACTTTTATCATTGTCCTGCTAAAATAACAAGATGTACCGAATAACATACTTTCTGAAAATTCTTGAGTAATCACAGTTGCCACTTCTCCAAACTGCCACAAGAAGAATTTATAGCTGAAAAAATCCTTCTATTTTGTTACTGTTGTAAGTAAAATACAAACTCCACCCATTTTTTTCTTTGAATGCGTGATACCAGAATACAAAAGAAGAAAATCCTTCTTAAAATAGGGGAAACAACCTTATAATTTCTTAGGAACACTGCAGATGTGCATAATACCTAGGCTGATACTTATCAAATACACCTTTAACATCTCATTACTATCCTGTATTCCTCCATCCTTATCTTCTCCATTTTTCTTTCATTTCTTACCAACTTTGTAAACTCTTCAGAGCAAGTTTTCTTTTTAATACAAGACTTGACACAACAGAGGGCATTTTTCCACAGCAAAAGTAATATAGAGCAATTGACATATATCATATAAAAGGAAACTGGATCTTAAATTGTCCTGTTATATTAGCTGGTTTCACTCATCATTGATTTTTCAGTGGGCTGCAGATTCTGCCTCAGAACAATCTTTTGACAGACATTGAACAATCTGATGGCTGGTTAGGAACAGCTGGGGTCTTGGACAGGTGGAAAAGTATGAGGCTATTTAAATTATGAAGTAATAACAACAGGTGAATAATTACATTTAAAAGATGACCCTATCAACTGAAACTATCAACTGCTAATATCATCATGAGATTTTCAAGTTAGCAATAGGCTTTCTCCTCCTGAGAAAATGCAACGGTTTCAAGTTGGCTGCAATGTGGAACACCACTTCTGTCATATTCACAAGGTTTCCTTCATGGCCAGAGAAGTGGAAAAGCAGCAAGCAGGTGTCCAAGGCACAATTTTGTAACTATTTATGACAGGATCAGGTATGACATAAGTTCCAATCTTCAACTTTTGACTTACCCTGAGAAGCTTAGAGTCTGCCTGCACAAGTCCTCTACATACAAGCCATACTTAGGAGGCTGGATTCCCAGGTGCTGGAAGTAGCTGCTCAGCCACTTCAGTTTAGTGGTGAACACAGTGACCTTAGGTTAACAGCTGGACTCAATCTTAGAGGTGTTTTCCAGCCTTAATGATTCTAGGATTCTAGAAAGCCACTATTTGCAAAGGGACTCCACAGAAAAGATGAATTAATAAAGTCATCAATTCTTAAACAGCCTAAAGAAGGTCATTCCCTTAGAAGGGTTCTGCTGCTTAGCTCAAAGGAGAAAGGTGGTTTCCTGATCTCTAGGACTGTTCATCTTTCTTTTAGTTGCAATTACAAAGATAATCTGGAGTTGTTCATAGCAGCGGATGTGGAACAGACAATATTGTAATTCCTTGTGCTGTTTTGTAGAGTACAAAGGGAAAGCAAGATAGGTTTAGCAGCTACGATTTATTCCATGCTTGAGTCTCATACATCATTTAGTACTGGATGAGAGCATCTTTGGAGGGCAGGGGAATTCTGACTGGGAATGCAGAAGCTGCAGGTAGGGAATGTCTTATAAAACTAAAAGCAAATAAAGAACCTTCTATCCCTTGTAGCTGTAGGCAAGATTGCTTACGTATTGATGACTTAAAACGCAGACTAAACAAAATCATGCAGCAAGAAATGTTTTCCTGTGTAACTACTTTCACTGTTACATTATTTACTTATTTTGAGTATATGTGTAACTGTTGGGGGAGGGAGAAAAAAGCATTTTCCTCATTTTATTAACTCCACTGCTCCAATAGGCAAAATATGAAATTGAACAGTAATGTAGAAACTGAGTCTGTAAATAAGACACAAGTTTTTATTTTCATTTTTATTACAGAATTATCAAAATATCATCTGCTGACATTTAAAACTTAATTTTAAAAAATATTCTCAGCGCACCAGGCTACCAAAACAGAAATGAAGGTAAAGAAGTTATGCAACGTATTTTGTTCTCCATTATAAACAGGCAGAACTCAGGAGCCTGCCATCAGGAAAATCAGTTTGTCCAGCACCTCTTCCTCTGCTGCTGCAAATGAGTAAGCAGCAGAGGCCTCATTACATTTTCTTTGTATTTTTCAAAGTCAATCTAAGCACCGCAAAGGATACATAAAGTGTACCATTCTTTAAAAAAAAAAAATTAAAAAAGAGATAATTTTTATGTTAGCTGAAAAATACAGCTCACTGGCATGACTTTACAATGTTCCAAGAACATAAGGAAAGAAAATTTTAAAATACATATAATCTGTTAGAGTTTCAGAATTTGTAAGATGTTGAGACTGAGCATTTACAATGTATTCAAAGAATTAACACCATATACACAAAGATAGAATTGCCAACTGTTTTAGAAGTATAATTTTACATAGAATGTGGTCAGTCAAGAATTCATGTGCCAATAAACATAAGCACTGCTTCTTTTAATTTCTCTGAGGTAGACAGACACATACAAACATGTAGGAAGAAACACTGCCTTCATAACTATTTTAGTTCAAAATCCATTGGTTTGCAAACAAAAATTTTTAAGAAAACATGTATAATTTCAGAACTGTTTACTTCCATTGACATTCTTTAAAAACAATACATTATAATTCTTTAAAAATAGCACAAGAGCTACAATGTAGCAGTTGGGATGAGCTATTCACTCTGATTTGATAGCTGCAATGAGAATACTTTAAAATATCTTTCTTTTCTTGAGGTCTAAAAAAGAACAGAGATGAACTCACACTGTAACTTTGTTGGCAGATGAAGAACTGTTTGCACCTGGTTGGTTAATATGATTATTCTTCAAAAACCACAAGCCTATAGAACCACACAATGCTTATTCTCTAGGATCATGTTAAACATTGACCAAGAAGAAAAACTGCAGAGAAACCAGCCCAGTTATGCCAACTTTTTACCAGTTCACTAGATTGTCAAGTATGATTTTGGGGTGGCTGACCACCAGGGACCACCAAAGAAAGCCCTGAGACAGAAGAATTTGTGTGCAAAGGGGAGGGAACATATGTTAATGATTTGGGGGAAATTATTATCATCTGTATGTTTATGAATATGTATGTAAAATACAGTATATAAACAGGAGCTTTCTCTGTAATCAGCATGCACAATATTTCAGAGGAGATATTCCCTCATGCATCCGGCCGAACAAAGAATGCCTGCTTCTTATGCTACACTGCTGTTAAGGAGTTTTAGATTTTGGTAACAACGTAAGTATTTAAATATGTTCAGATCATCAAAATAAGGGACCACCTTGCACAAAAGGGAGACAGCATTAAACAGATATCCTGTCATTTAAAGAATTTTAACTAAAATTCAATTGGTTTTCTTTCTATTACCTTTAGGTGCACCATCAGTAATAATGTTAATTTCATGAGCCCCCTGGGAAGGTGTGGAATTTCAGAAGATAAAGATATCTAAGACCCAGTTCAGTTTTCATTCTGCAGAAGAGTGAAATAATCAATGTGCTGAAACTTCAAGACCTCATTTCCCCAGCTGGTCCAGCCAGGCTGTAGGTTGCGAGCAAACAACTCCAAGCACTCCACATCTGGCTTGATAAACTCTGCCAGAACTGCTGTGAAAGAGAGAAAAAAAAAAAAAAAAAAGAAGACAACAACAATGACAATGGTACAAATAACAATAGTAAGCAAGTAAAACCTCCCCTGTGATGCTAGCAGATGAAAAAATGAATGTTTTATTAAAAAAGAGAGAGACAGCAAATTAATTTCAGAGATTTCATCAAACAGCTGGACTATTTATAGTGAGAAAGTAATTTTAAATAAGTGCCCTTGAGATTCTGAACAATACTGTCAAGGCCTTCAATAGCCTTGATTTATTGGTTTTCATTTAGAGAAAGAGAAGGAGGATTTATTTCAGCCTCTACATAGATGAGTTCTGAATTTTTTACTAATATCAACCAAACACCTCTTAAAGCCTCACTTAGCTCCAATAACATGGGGGCAACACTTCTAAAAATAAATAAATAAATAAACCCTTTTCTTAAGGGTCTTTTCTTTTGTCTTTTCTGCTGTACTTTAAAGGAGATAAAAGCATTTTTGTAATGACAACTGTTAAAAGGTAAAATAACAAACACCAGTTAAATAAGCATAGCACTAAAAGGGCTATAAAATGCAGGAGCTACTTTTTCCCTCAATATCAACTTGGCAGCTGAAGAGATATTTTTATAACTGTTACTATTATTCAGTAACATAAATCTCAAATTTCTTATACAGTTAGGAATTTTTACTGCCTAAATCCAAATACAAAGATGCCTGTCATTAATATCAACTGTGTCACTGATCAAGACTGGAATTCTTGCAGTGATAGAAAAAGATCTTGAATTTTGCTTGAAAAGTATTATTGCAAAGAGTTTATTGTTAAATGTGTTACTTATCATACAGAGTCATTTAGTCTGTGGCTGGTTCAAGCAACTCCTTAACTAGGTTTCATGAAATATCTACAAAGTTATTGCGTACAAAAACATGCACGAGAAACACAAAGTTTTAAGGAGCACCCAACACAGAGAAGGCAGAAAGACTGAAAAACTTGGTCATTTTTAGATCAGATCTGCCAGTGATTTCTGAATCTCTGTCACTTAAAAATACAGCTCATAAATCCGACATTTTGCTGCTTCACTCAGTCTCTTCAGATATGATCGCTGCAGAAAGCAAAACCACATGCAGTCAGCATACACCAAAGTATGAGAGAATATGCTTTTTCTTTTTTTTTTGGTGCAATCCAAGTACTGACTTTTTGCATCAAGTTTGCCAGTCACAGACTCCCTGTGTGAGACTCCAGCTGATCAGGTCATGGATTGCTCCCACTGCAGAAAGATGAGCATCCACTTCACTTTCCAGTGCTAGCCAACCCCAGATGCATTTCCTACCTACTTGAGCACCTTTTCCAAAGCTCCAATATATTAAAAACTTTTCTGTAAATATTTTGTGAAGGATGTTTCCAGGCTTTATTGTATTTTGGCGTGGCATAAAAATCTATTCTCCTTTCTCCCAATCTTTAACAAATGTCACATGAATGCCTCAGATGGGTTATCATCAAGGCAGCTTTTAATCTAAAAAATACTGCTACCAGAAGGAATCTTATTCCAAAAACCTGCTTCTTCTAGAGGCAAGATAAAATGTTTAAACAAATCTAGCATTTGCAGAGGAGAGTCTGGGAATTTTAGAGGAAAATGTACATTCTGACAGAAAACTCACGCATTGTTTGGTGTCATGGGAGTTCATCTAATTAGGCACCACTTATGAGTACTTGCTTAATACCATTTTGCAAACCCATCACAATAAAAAAAGTGGTAAAATTTATTGTTCTTTTTCCAGCTCCATTAAGATAAGGATTTCTTGTGCATAATTTGCTGTCAATTTGATCAGAGGGCTGAAGCACCTCTCCTAGGAGGACAAGCTGAGAGTTGGGGTTGTTCATCCTGGAGAAGAGAAGGCTCCAGGGAGACCTTATTGTGGCCTTTCAATGCTTAAATGGGGCCTATAAGAAAGAAGGGAACAAATTTATTTTAGCAGAGCCTGCAGTGAAAGAACAAGGGATAAAGGTTTTAAACTAAAATAGGATCAATTCAGACTAGATATAAGGAAACAATTGTTTACAGTGAGGGTGCTGAACACTGAACAGATTGCCCAGAGAGGTGGTAGATCTTAAAATGCATAGGTTAAAAATATCATCATAGAACTAGGTTCAGTAATCTAAAGCAATTTTAACAGGCACCAAAAACTTTCATGGCTAAAAGAACATATTTGAAAAGCACACTTCGGTGATTCAACCAACCTCAAAGACTGGTTCACCAGAAAGCAAAAAAAAGGTAGCCAAGAAACAGATCAATTCAGCAGAAGCAGGAAACATGTACCAGTCTTTCTATCAATTTGGTTATAGAATTTAAAAAGGAAGTCCCAGGAATGTCCCCCTCTCCTTCTGCCAGAGAAACCATCTTTTTAAATTTAGAGGGCTTTTTTAAAGAAAAGACACAGATATAATTCAAGATCACATTATAGTATGATTCTTCATTGCTAGGTTGTAGGCATTTACATAATCACATCAGGCAATAACTTGCTCTGCAATGAAAATTACCATATCAAGAGAGCTGAATTTTTGGTTTAAAATCTCATTACATTGGTTTCCTTAAAATAGGAAAAATCAGTGTTCAAGTTATAAATTATGGGTTCTTTGTTAGACCCTTACATCACCAGTAGGCTATCTTAACACACATGGACCTAATTTGCAGCCCTCAAGCAAACCCTTGGGGTTTTTTCCTCTGAAAATAGCTTAGAGGAGCTACATCAGTAGAAAAATTAAATATTGAGTTTTTCTACCACAGGAATAGACTGAAAAACAAAACCCAGCACACAATTACTTCCATCCACTTACAGATACCACTGACAGGAAACAGGTTAAATAGATGATAAACAGCCTATTCTTTATCCCTTGCAGGTGTCACGAACACTGTGACAGCAACTCAGGTACTTATATTTGAGCACCTAATACCCTAAGACACGTGAAGCCAGCGCAAAGCCAGCTGGCAGACATAACACTTCCAGAAAACCCATTTCATTCTGAAGCGTGATCCAGTGGTTAGGCAGGAGACTTGCCATACCTGTGTACTCTTAATCCCAAACATGTACTGAAGATGCATGCTCCTAAAAATGTTTAAATGAGCAAAAAAAAGAACTATCTCTGAAACAAGCAACAGTTGCTCCTTATCTTTTGAACTTCCACTGCCTAAAATGCAGGTTCTGCATTGACAAATTGGATATATAAAGTGAAAATGACTGCCTGCTTTTTCACTGCCTGATCAGTGAGCCATGCAAAGCACAAAGCACACAGTTATTTCAGTTTAAAATAACCCTTCAAAAGAGTTTGCAGTGTAGAGGTCCTTATTGCCCAATTTGTCTAAACCCTGAAAAGAATAGGATCAGAAAACGATCTGAAATCCAGCTCAAAAATGGCTTTACAGCACTGCATCTTTCCTGAGCTTCAAGTTAAACCTAGATGCTGATGCACCTATAAATTAGTCTTACAGTAAGGGCTCGCAAGGCACATAAGGAAACAAAACGCATTTACTTTTTTTTAGTTCCAAGAAAACCTTTCATAACATGGCCTAACAAGTCATCCTTGCTACAGGAGGAGGGAGTTCCCATGACTTCTCATTGCAGTGTTCTGCTGGAGATAGGCAAATTGGTTAGAACACAGCCAAGAATTAATTCCAGTGCTTTTAGGCAAACTCCTACACAATAGTATTATTTTCTAACAACAAATGCATATACTTAAAAAATGGAAGAGCAATGGCTATAACAAGAACAATCTATAATATAGGAAAGGGAAGAAAGGTGAAGTTATGTAGAACTTCATACATCTCCATAACAGAATATCTTCTGTGTTCTCTAAGACCAACATAGAATTGAATTATGAAGAAAACCTGCTGTTATTTGAATCAAAACCTGGAGTAATAAAATTTGATTTTAACACATTTGCATAAAGCAGCTTAAGTACATTTACAATGACATATTAGAGCTCTAAGCATTGAACACAGCACATGCATCACCAAAAACCCCTACAGTTGCAATTTCATGGTTAAATGCACTGTAGGAACACAAACATCTCTTTTTGATGACTTACTTTAATTTACATCTTTCTCTTCCCCCAGAGACATAAACTGTTATAATCAGTCATTAAGTGGCTACATATGTACCAACATACAACCTTTATTGTTGTAATAAGAAACAAAGTGCCAGACAGCATCAGTAAATACTAATATTTTTGGCTTTGTTACTACTTAAACAAAGCATAAAGAATGCGTGTGACTCATCAAGTGTCCTTCTCCCCCCTTGCCAAATCTCTGCTTCTGTTCAAATTTCTTCTGAACCCCTCTAGGATGTAGCTCAGCTGCTCTCTACTGGCTGCTTGAGAATATTGCCTGGTCGTGAAAGCAACACCTTGTACAGCACAGAAGTCAAAGCATCAGCAATAATCAGCTTTTGCCTTATGGTCTGCCTTTCCATTACATAACCATATTCTGCACAGACCTGCCAAAAAACTGTAGGACACACGTGGATTTTCACAAAAACTTTTAAAATCATTGATATTGCTCCACAGAAAGTTCATTTTTTCAAAGAGAAATATAAATGCTGCACAATGCTATCAAATCCCATCACTCAAGTGAAGACTCAAGAAATACACACAAGAAATCAGCAAGGACAGTTTCTTCAAAGTCCACTCGGGATTGTAATTGATAAAGCATTCTCCAATACGGTTTCTAGATTCTGCCCTACAAAAGAATTGTTCCGAGGACCATTGTTGCACTAGAATTTTCTATAATACATACAAACTGCTTGGATACCTCACAAGTTTCCTGTTTGTGTCCAAGTTTGCTGCTAAGTATTGGCTTGCTAAAGAGGCCCCAGGTGACTGCCTCATAAATTACCACTCCACTGTTCATTAGCTTAAATCAACACATATACCTCCTGCTGTAGCCCTAATTCTTAAAAATGTGGCTTCAGGATGGCAAAAAGATCCTCCTACAATTGCCTTCTTCTTCTTCTACTTTTAGGTAACCAAAGTATGTCCCTTCTACTAGTTTTTTAACACGTGTGTGTGTGTATATATATATATTTATATATATATACCTTAATTTAATAAATACAAGCCCCCAAACACAAATTTTAGAGCATCCCTGAACGCACAACAATCATTCAGATCAGAAGCTGTTCTACCCCTTGGGAAGAGAAAAAGGAAAGCATATCAGTGAAACAAAGTGTGACACCTCTCCTCTCCAAGAGCATTAAATATTTCTTCTGCCTGCCTTTCGAGATGTGATTACAAACCACCTGGAATATTTGCAGGCTCATCGTGAGCTTTCCCCCTGGAGGAGGATGAAATCATTTTTGTGAGAGGTATTAAATATATTTCTTACCAGGGCCTTGTAAGGTTCTAAGGTGCTATAATGATGAAAGAAGTATCAGAACAACTCTTTGGGCTAAGTCTAGAAAGTCGAATTTATATCCACACTAACTGGCTGTCTGGAATTACTGCATCAATTTCAGTGAGTGAAATACAACTCCTCAGAAACAAGTAGGGCATGCCTTATTTGTTGCCTCTTATTAGCAGTCTTAAAATAATTATAATTAAGTTTTTGGATTTAAAGGCATAATTGTACTGCAGGCATATAATCAATTCATGCAGAAATGTAAATATTTATTTCAGGATGACATAATAAAGAAAGAGATTTTTGCTTTCCTCTTTTATGTACTCCCACAGTTCTCTCCATCACAAGGTGCTTTAGGTCGTTTGTTATCACTTCGTATGTCAAGTATCTGTAAAACTGTTTGTGCAGTATTTAAAAGACAAATTTTGAAAAAGGCAACATTTCTTCTACATATCTACCCAAAATGTTCACACAGTAATACTTGAAGTTCTAGTTTTCATGTTCATTTTTAGAGACCAAGACTCTGTTCTTCAGAACACTTTTAGAAATGCTGAGGAACCCTAAGTTCTGTTGAGTAAAATTGCTTGGCAAATGGGAAATTAAGGCATTTCTAGGTACATCCCAGAATGAGATGTTCAAGTACATTGCGCTACAGAAACATTAGGCAAAAAAACCAAAACGTACCAGCAAGAGGAGGTTTATGTGAATGCAGACTGCAGGGTATGCTGACAATTAACTGATGCTCTGGAATTGGAACAACACCTTCAGATTTCCTGTCATATAAATCAGAAAAGAATGAGAATGAGAATGAATGCTACCCAATGTGATGCTGCAGCTCCTGCAGAGCTACTTCAAATGGAAGACAACACACAGAATGTTCATTCACAAACTTCAGGGAAGTCCAAGGGAAGTTAAATGTTGCTCAGACATAATAAATAAAATGACACTTTATGAAATCATCGAGGCTTTAGACAAAACATGGTTAACAATTGCCACGCAAAGCCATTGAGAACAAACAACACAGTCCTGTATGTCTTCATGCGTGGAACAACAGCAGCATCCCCAAAATGGCATCAGCCTGTGCTGAGGACTCGTGGTCCAAGAGAACCTGTCAGCAAAGGAAGTGCTGTCCACAAGGCTTTTGTCCAAGCCAGTTCCCCAACACAGCAGATGTCAGGAACAGACAGAGGGTTCCATTCTTTAATCTCACTAAGGTACTCTCTTATTCCACAGCTAATAAGGCTACCTTTAGGTCCACAATCAGCCAAGAGATTTTGGGACATTATATTGCATTATGAGTAAGTGATACATACAAAGAGAATCCTAGCAGCGGCAAAAAAGACATTTACCATAAATATTCTGACATACCTTAAGGCTTCCTTTACATCTCCTTGAACTCTCCCCAATACAAGAACTTCATAGGGTTTTTTGTGCAAAGAATCCAAAGGCAATACAAATTCTCCAGCTGTAGTAATCTGACACAAAAGAGTTAAAAATACACAGTAGAAGATTTTAATATCCCATATTTTTCCAAGACCATTTCTTTTATAAAATGGAGGAGACTGATGATATAGCTTTCAAATACAGAAGTACATGGTAGTAAATAGACAAATTAGAAGAATATAAAGTGTCATAGTGCAAGTCCTCTCAGTCTTCAGGAAAACAACAAAACAAATTAGAACTTACTTTTACCCAGTGCCACTCAGCAAGCATTTTCACCGACCAATGAGGATAAAGTTCATCCTTAACAAAACGTAAGTGCTTCTGTCTATTAGTCACCCACGTGACTACAAGACAATTTGGAGCAGCTAGTGCTGGTACAGGAATCTGCTTGATTTGCCACGTAGACAAGTGGCTGTACCTATGCCAATACAGAGAGAAAGCAAATTAGCATATACCAACTATAAAAACTGCAATGCAACACAAATGGATAAAGAAATTACACAGACCAGTCACTTCAAGAATTATCTCCTGACAACGTTAAGTCATAAAAATAGTTCAAGACTGACACCCAGTGGACAAATCTAATGGATTTTATATAAAATCATTAGAGTATGCACTTAAGTTTTACTGAGCAGAACCTTTAACTACGTATTTCCACTATCCCTCAAAACAAAGCATTATGAGTTGCAACTTTGAAGAAGTTCAAAAGCTCATGTTTCATTTAAGAACTATCACATGTAATTCAATACTGTCTTGGGGTGACTTTATGATGTGTATCCCCTATCACCGCTTGATGCCCAGAAATTAATTCTGTGCCTTTCTGTGCCTTTAAAATTGGGTGCGAGAGAAAGAAAAAAAAAAGCCAGAGCAAACTTTTCAGATCAGTCTGTGCTCCAAGGTCACTACTCCTCTGTGTTCTTCTGCTGCGTGAGAGAAGAGCAGGAGGAAGCACCTTCCTTTTTTTTTTTCCCAAGTTTTTCAGCCTTTTCTTGGAAGAGAGAGACGGAGAGTTAAACTTTGTTTTTCTGGGACTTTGGTTTTTCCTTCTTCTCTTCTGGACTGTTCAACATTACCAGAACACACTGGGACAATTTTCCACTGAGGCCCGGAGGGGGCCTGCACTGAAACCCCAGCTCCGAGGAGGAGGAGAGAGACCACACCCACAGAAGGACTCTAAAATCTTTCAGGTTTTCTCTCCACAGCGAGAGATTTTATTATTTAGCATTATTATTCTTTTCCTGTTTGTTAAATAAATAGTTTTTATTTTCTCTTTCACATTCCTCCGAGGAATATTTCTTTCCCAAACCTGATGGAGGAGGGGCGGCTGTACCCTGCCTTCCTTTGAGGAGATGTTCCTTTCGGACGTTTCCCTGTATTTGTCTCAAACCAGGACAAATACTCTCATCTTTGTGCCAGAACAAAGCTATTTAGTGAACAGTAGCTTCTTAGGCAATGCAATACTATTCACTTCTCATAATGAAGTCTCTACGGAATGACAATGACAAGTGAGTCATTTGCAAGGGCAACACTAATTTGAATGGCAAGTTAAGAGGTCATAAAAGATAATAATTTCTCCAATTATTTTCAGAAGTTATTCATTTTTTTAAATCATCTGTCATGGCAGAAGTTCTCTGGTTATTCAAAACCATTCTGCACTTTTCTGAGCTAACTGAATGCTACTTTGGTGAATCCAGGATGCTTTCCAGATCCTATCCTGTTCTACGATCTTTTTTCATGATGCAATTCTACACTATTAATAAACTGTAGCTCGTGAAACCTACACATTGCAGCACCAAAAATATTGGCACACTGCCTAATGAAAATCCACAGCCACCATGTGGGTACTCAGGACCCTACACAATGCTACGGTGAGAAACAATAAACAAGGATAAAATCCAAAATACCTCCTGGACTAGACTGTCCAGAGGAAAAAAGATGCACCCAGATGAGAAATGCTGCACAATGATTAGCTGCCAACAAGATAATTAGGAGCAGTGATAGCTCCTCCACTTTTTGCCTTTATTTTATAAGGGAGAGAGGATCTTGGTGGCTAATTTCTGCTTTTAACTACAATTCTTCTCTGAGTACCTTATATACTCAAGAAAGACATTTGAATGAATTCAACTCAAGAATTTCTAGAGGTTTCTGAAGGGCTTTCAAAGGAAAGCCTACTAATCAGTCTCTGCATCTTCAAACTATGTCTTCATAACAAGCTTCAAAAGCTGCAGTGAACTTTATTCTAGAAAGTTGTAAGGCCGAATTTCCTGTCTACCCTTCTTTCACATGGATACAATTCTGTGGTAATCAAGAGGACTCCACTGGCATAAACATGATGTTACTCAGCAGTGAAGAAAGCCCATAAAAATTTAAGTTAATGAATTCATAAACTACAGCACTCGGAGCTCCTATTGCACTAGAGGATTTTACTGCTGCATTATCACCTTCTTCTAAACATTAGACTGAAGCTTAAGCTACAGCTCAAATTAAATAAAAACCCACTCAAAGTTCTGAGCAAGAGTTCAGTCCTGGAAATACTCACATATTTATCTAGCTTTATGCCCACTGAAGTAACCCTATTAACTACAAACTAATATCTGCATAATCTGGGCCCTACAAAACAGCTGAATCCATACATTCTTTGTAAGTCTCAAGGACCAACATTCTCTCACCAGCTAGGTAATTTAAGATCTACTCTTGCAAGTATTTTGTAAGCCAAGTATCCAAGACATTTCAGTGAAATACCTAAGACATTCCATAGACTTGAAGGTAAGCATGTGTCAAAATATTCACAAGTTTAAGCTACAGTCTCACAGTTATACTGGTCTTGGACTGCATCAATATATTAAAATGTTAATTGCCCTTTGTAAGCTATGATGACAAAGTTTCTTTGATTTTACTATAAAACATACCTGTTACTCCTTTTAACAGACTTGTTCTCCCATGGGGGATCGATCACAATTACACCGTATTTTTTCTTATCTGGCAAGTGAAATTAAAAAAAAAAAAAAAAGAAAAATCAGTAAATTAGCTGTAAATATATCTATGAGATAAAACTGATAAACAGCAAAACTGCAAATTTCTTCTGTTCTTTCCAAATAAGAAGTTAAAAGACTTTTGACATGCTCGTTTTAATTCAGATAATCATATCCAGAAAATTCAGATATTTTTAGGCTGATTACCTAAGGAAAGCACTTTCATGTGATCTGTGTCAGATCCTTCCAAGAAATTTTGACTATCTTTAGGACTTTCAGAAAAAAAAAAGGATAGCAGAGTGTAAGTTTTAAAAAATAAAAATTTCTCAAAGTTTCCCAACAGAAGCTATGTATTGAGGTACCCAGCTGAGTGAAAAGCTGCAGCCCTGAATGCAAGATTCCTGTCCTGTTTGATCTTTCATCAGGTGAACAGGGACATGCAGAGCTCCAAGCCAGCCCTAGAAAACTGTTTTGCACTACTGGAGGTAAAGAGAGACAGATAGCTAGACATAGTGTATGACATGGGAATCAATGAACAAGAGTAAAAGAACTGAAAGGGTTTTCATGGAAGAAACCGAGTTTACTTTAGCTGGAGGACAGAAGATACAGAACACATCCATGAAAAAACAGAACTCTCCAATTTTATCTCTCCGGAGAACATATTTGTTCTTTCATTGAGTGTGATGGTAAGAACAACAGCTTAGTATTTGATGTTCATGAAATGTGATTACTACGTCTTACTCATTTAACATTGGAGGTATTATCCCTACAGTGGACTGACCAGCAAGAATTACTTCTCTTTTGGCAGGCGAAAGGGAAGACAAAAAATAATAATTAAGATGGACAGCAGACTTTAAAAAAAATAATAATCTACAGTCAGGGCATTATGTTAACATTCACTGTTGTTTATTTCAACAGCACTTGCTCAGACGCCCTGGACTGTTCTCTAACTTCTTGGAGAATCCAAACATGCTATCTTATATGTGCACAGTGATAGCAGAGTGATAATAATCTTCCTTCTTTCCTACAGATGAAAACAGCTAACTGGCTAGATTCTGGACTTTAAATGCAAAATTATTATTTAGATGGTAAGATTCTACCTCCTGAATGTCCTCTCAATTAAAAAAACAAACAAACAAACAAACAACCCCCCAAAAAAACAAACAAAAAACCCCCAACTAAGTTATATATGCTTCCTCTCTTCTCATGTGCAACTAAAAAATCTAAAATTATTGATTAGAGGATAGAGCAGTAATGTCCAGCTCTTGCTCACAGGCAACATCTTTCCTGTAAGACTGTCTGACAAAGCCTAGCTGCAATTGATAGTAATAAAAATAATACTACTAATAATAATGAAGGTCAATTTGAAAGCTAATGGAATGGCACTGAACACTGATGCATGCCATCAGCTTAGGGCATAGTGGCTTGGATAGCTTTTGATCTACTTTTACAGAGGACTCGTTTATTCCAAAATCCCCCTATTTCCCTCTCACTGATTTTGGCTTAAGCCAATAATCTCAGCTGTGAAATATAGCAACTGAAAAGGCAAGTCATGCTTGCTACTTGTGGTCTTGCTAAAGTGGTGTTCCCCTCCAGCTGGGTGCAACAGCCTCTCAGACTGGTACCTTCCCTGGGATATACTGGGCTTTGTTCCATAACCAGTTTATTCCAATCTAAAAAGACCCTGCCACTGAACAAGATGAGTCTGTACGTGAACATTTGGTTTAAGGTGCATTATCTCATCCCCCTCCCACAGTCTAATCTAGCTAAAAATCAAGACAGCAGGGCCACCACTTCAGCAGCAACATGCTAAAGCCTCCTCCTGTGGGATAGGGACCCACCAGCACAGCTACTCCCAATTTAACATGTTTACATGACTTCTATGCTGACAGTGGCTCAGAACATGCCCACAAACGCTCGTATTTTGGCTGAGATTTTTACAGGAGCTTCCTGGAGACAAATAATCCTCTCATGACATGATCTCCTAACCATTCAAGATTCCTTTGAAACTCCTTATCTATTTGCACAAAGCTAGAAGTATCACTCTGAAAGCCTGCAGCAGCATTTGCTATCAGTGAAATGCTGTATGCTAAAACCTGTTCATTGAGGCATCTTGACATTAACTGCCCTTCTTGGGCAGGAGAAAAGGGGTAAATTCTAACACCTGAAGATACTTACAGTTCAGCAGGGGCTGCAGACATGAAATATCAGATAAGAGGAAACTGCTTTTTGGCGGTACCAAATATTTCTGCCCCATTAACACAATTATCTTTGCACAGTTTGAGCTGTTCTCCATAACACACGAGAGCAGGTCCTGCTCTGGATGGGAGGTTTCATCCTCTAGCACACGTACAGTTTGATGGTCACTTTCATTCACAGCTGGAAACTGCTTTGCCATTTCACATAATTCAGCCAAGCCACAGACAATGTGTTGAGGAACATTATTCTTCCTGCAACTGAGTTTTGCAGTAGTGTTGTGAAGAAAACCGCTTTTGAGTCCTTCTTGGACTAAATGCAAAGTGCCTTCCCAAATGAGCTTCCTGACCTGCATGGTCACAAAAAAACAAAAGAAAAAAGAAAAGATCTTTCAAGTATCTACTTGACCAGGGAATGCAACTGAAATCAAAACATTTTCAATCTGCAGGCAGGGAAAAGGATCCTTGCCAATTACTGAGATCATTGGCTCAAAAGCTACAAAGGCACGATAATAAGGTGTGTGTCTTGGTCTAACCCCAGCTGGCAACCAAGTACCACACAGCCATTCACTCACACCCCATGCCTCCCAGTCCCCGGTGGGAGAAGCATCCAAGCAAAAAAGCAAACCTCATGGGCTGAGATAAGAACAGTTTAAAAATTGAAACAAAATTAATTATTATCATTATTTTTATTATTAAAATAAAAGAAAGACGTACGACCGAAGAGAAACAACTGACACACAATACGATCACTGATGTCCAGCCCATCCCTTAGTAGCAAATCCATGACTCCCAGCCAACACTCGTCATTTATATAGTGAGCATGACATCCTGAGGCATGGAACATCCCCTTGGCCAATTCGGGTCACCTGTCCTGGCCATGTTCGCCCCCAGCTTCCCTTGTGCACCTGCTCACTGGCAGAGCACAATAAACTGAAAACTTGACTTAGGGTAAGCACTGCTTAACACACTGATGTTTCAGTTGTTACTGTGAACATTATCCTCATACTAAATCCAAAATGAGAATCTTTGATGTTTTCTGAGCTATTCTGACCAGTCTGCAAGAGACAGACCAACTGCAGCTGGGTGCAGACATCTGGGCAATGTGTCTACCTTTAGCTTTTAATATGTTGACTCTGAGGCTTTTTAAAAAGTTTGGGTTTATTTTTTATTTGAAGCATTTTCACTCCATCATAGATAGATTTCTCTGTTAGCTGTTTTCTTTCTCCAGCTACCAAGCAGAAAACTAATTTTATCCCAGCCAAAACCAGGACACCATGCTAACTTCTGTTGTTGGTTTTTGGTAAAGTTACAATAATTAGAAGGCTGAAAAAAGAGCAAGAAAGTACTCAATAAAACATTTCAGACAACAGAGGTGGAATATCATTATTTCAACAAAATACAAATTTCAAAGCAATTATCTGAATTTTAATTTAAAATTCTAATCTAATTTCAAGTTACTGTGCCCATGAACATATTTTTAATTGAGATGTATACTGGGATCTAAAAATCAGTCATTTTCCACATTTCAATTCACTTCATAAAACAACAGTTTATGCATTTTACAGTAATACAGAAGTACAATCAGTAAATTAAAGTATCAGAATTTTATTTTTGCAACTTTTCTAAGTAGCAAACCTCTCTAATAGCCTGTTAGTCCAGGATGACAAGATTCTTGGATCTATATACACTGTGATTCACTTCAGCACCTTCCCTTCACAAAATTCAGAGACCCATTTTATTTCCAGATCATGAAGCCTTTATGAGTTTTGATTGTCAGTGAGGTGGATTTGTCCATTTAGAATAACAATATAGTCAGTTACAGTGGCTTTAATAAAGGTTTCAAATACGTATTATGGTTTCAAAAGCTTCTGATTATGAAATCTTCACAATTACAAGAGGGCTTTACAAAATACTCTTTATTACAATTCCCAGATTAGTGGCAGGGGAAGAAAAAAATTGTTTTAATAATTTAATAGTGCCACCTCTAGATATCAGAGAGTACAGAGTCATACATTTTTAGTACCTAGATTTGTGATGAGAAGTTCATACTGCTTTAACAGAATTAGTAATCATATCTTTAGAAATTATACCTTCTTACATGCATGTGTTAACTCACAGGCAGACAAAGTGGACAAAGTCTCTTGACTATCAAGCAAACTAAGCAGTAGTTTTAACAAATGGCTGCTGAAGGAATTTAGCATATTTTGTACTGTTCCCTATGTTGACACTGAAATTCATAAACAGATTCACTTGCAGAAACAAAATTGGGGTTGTTTGGGGTTTTTTTGACAATGAGTCTACAGATATAAACAAGTGCCAGAATATTCTGGGTTGACTTGCAGAGTTATAACCTTTAGCAGCACAAATACAGTAAAAATCCAATACTTTCCAATCTGTGAATGATATAAGAGGCTAACTGGGGTCATAGATCTTTCCAAACTCTGTCTTTTCCACATATTCACCAAAAATCATTTGAAGTTACACAACCCATCAAGACATCAAGTTTCTTCTCTTCATTTCTTTCCTTATTTCTACTGTTGAATGACTTTATTTTAACTTAAACATTTTCATACTCATGTTGATGCTGAACTTCAAAGTTCTCTGCTTTCAGGTGATTCTGCATACACATAGCTTATTCACAAAAATAACACAGGACCTCTACAGTGTATCAGCAAACTGTACATGTTTACTACAAGACTGTTGCCATGTAAAAGAAAAAAAGCATAGTCATCTAAATGTGATTCAAGAGGAACAGAATTAAGCAAAAAGCCCAGTATGACTAACATCTTTGTTAAAGGAAAGAAAACAAGTGTAGATCCTAGTTCAGGTTCACATCACTATTTGGGAAAGCAGTAAGAATACATCAAACATTACCTACAGATTGCATTTCTGTGATTTACAAATATGCTTCAGTGTAATTCAGTTGTATCTTCACCAGTACATCACTGACATAAGCACACAATTCATTCACAATGCTTTAATATGACAACATAAAATGTTAGAGAAAGATTAATTTTTTTTCTCAATTGCAGAATAAGATATTTTGAAGCACATATGGTCACAAAAACTTTGAATAACTTCAGCACTTCAGTGTCCTGAAACACTAAAGATAAGCTGATCTTCAGAACAGTTTACGCTGCCAATTTCAAATCAATCACTTCCTGATATTCAACTCATCACAATATAACGTTCAGTTATCTGTAACAGTCAAAGGTACTTTGTGAATGCTGCTTCCAGCTCTTTGTAATGCCTCAGATGCAATTTCACATGTATCTACACAGATCTACTCTGTAAGCACTTATTCACCTCAGGATTGGAGAGATTGACCTACCCTTCCCTTTCCTTCTTTGTATCAGTGGAACAAGCTGCAAGAACAGAACTTGTTTGCAACCATGCCCTCCACTCTGCACATGCCCAAAGTAAGGTATCCTGTACTTGCAAAATAAACATTTTTTCCAACTTACCTTTGAATGGTATTCCAAAGCATCCAGTTCACCTTGGTTGAACACACATTTCCTTTTACGTTTCTGCAGAATTACCAAACAACAAAAAAAAATCCGTATCATTCCATGATGAAATAAAAGGAAAAAAAACCCCAAACATACCAGAATTACAAATTAACCCTTTTAAAAGCAGAAGAGATTTTCCATCTCTTTTTCTATCACAAGTACAAGTCAAATAGCACGCAAAAAGATCTGAAAATACCTAAGCTGCTGCAGGCATTCCCAAGGCACATAGGCTTAAAGCTGTGTTAAGTTATTCATGGCACCTGGATCTGAAGGTACCTAGTGCATGTCACAGTTTTTGTACTTGTGCCTCCTTTGGCCCCATACTAAAAGTTTCAGCTGCCAAGTGCAGTTTACCAATAAAAGAAAAAAATTAACTATGTCTTCATGATTACATTTACTGGTTTAGACCTGTGACTCTTATTTTCTTTTGTCCACGTGGAACAGTACTGAACAATGCTGAAAGTAATTTCATACTGTCCTTCCCAACTTGCTAATCTGGACAATCTCAACAGCTACCACAGTTTCAGGCTGTGTACCTGACCACAACCAGTTTCAGGTGATTTTGGGAGCAATCCACTGCTTATGAGACACAGAATGCACATTACTGACATAAGGGACACAAGAAGATCCTCAGAAGTTCCCGCTCTTCTACACTACCTCAAAAGACTCAGGTATGCAAAACAATGTTAGCAATATATTATTTATCAAGGGATTACTGTAATTTACTGTGTTACAGAGAACATACCTTCCTAGCAGTGGCAACAGAATCTCCAGTGTCACTCTTTGCTCCTTCTTGGTATTCCTCTTTGTTGCTGTTGGCCTTTATTTCTGTCAGACTCACCTCAGGGCATCCCTGACACAGCTGCTCCTCAGGAGCTGCAGCTATATGGGGCTTAGAAATACCAAAGAACTCCTCCCGAAACACGTATCTCATTTTTGCTGTTTTACCTTCTGTTTCTATGGCATCTCCATGACCATAAATAGGACCATCACTTGATGAGAGGGTGGCAGCAAAAGTAGAAGTACTATGACAGTCTTCAGTAGATGTGACAGAAGTACTGCGAGTGACACCACCAGGGTGTGCAAAGGAGTCACAGATCTCATAGCCACACTGGTTGATGAAAGAGAGATGATCCACGAGCCATCCCACCGCAAGACGATGTACCACGGACATTGTAAGTCCCCTTTTCAGGATGAAAAATCAACTCCCTGACACTGCAGCTTTCATCAACCATATGCACTTCCTGGAGCAACCTCCTCCTGTGGGAATTTTTATAAGAATTCACTTTACAGAATTATCACTGTTTAATAAATTAGCACCTACCTTCTGACAGACATTTCTACGCACACGCAGGACACAGTGTTGAAACTTCTGACTTCAGCTGGTTTCCCCATTATGTTCATCCCTACACCACTTCTTTTTCTATAGTAAGCAAAGTTTATATAACTTTTTTATATACTTTTATACAGTATGCACTGGCTCTCTTTTTAACAAGTTAGAAAACAGCACTATGACACTCCGATGATGTCTATGACTGTACGACTAGTATGTATGCAAATATATATACTGTATACACACCATACAGATGTATATACACTACGTGTATGTACTATATACGTTACATATATGTACACATATATAGATTACATATGTATACTATACATATGCACACACTATATATATACACACTACATATACACACACATAGACACCCATATGTGTGCATATATATATATATACACACTATACATACATGTATATATACTATATACATATGCAAACACTATACCTACATATACGCATATATATACACCATACATACACATAGAGACACGGGTGACAATGACGGCGCCCGGGAGCAGAAATACAGGCACCGGGTCAGCCGTGGGCCCAGCGCTGCTGAGGCCAGGAGCCGACTCCCACCGCCGCGGGCACACAGGGACCGAGAGCTTGGACTTTTCCCCAGAAAAACTTTAGGCTGCTGGAGAAAAGCCCAGGGGTCGCCGTGGCACGGCAGCGCCTAGCACACACTCACCGCGGGCGCCGCCATGTCTCTGTACGGCCATGGCCCTTCCCCGAGTCCTTCCGGGGCTTGGGATCCTCCTCCCCTCACCTCCCCGCCTCCCCGCCGCGCCTTCCCGCCCCGCCTTCCCGCCCCGCCTCCCCGCGCTCCTGAGCCCGCGGCCCCACCGTGACGCAGTTCCGTATGACGCAGTTCCGTGTGACGCGCGGGCGGGCGGGCAGATTTGAAATTGCGAGGTAGGCGGCGGTGGCGGCGCTGGCGGTAACGGCCGGGCGGGGACAGCGGCCGGGCTCGGACAGCGGCCGGGCTCTGCGGGCAGCGGCAGCAGCGGCAGCAGCAGCAGCACATCTATCCCCTCAACCACCGTGACTGGTGTCCGTGAGGTGGCGGTGAGTCCCGAGCTGGCCTCGCTGCTGAGTCCCCCGGTCGCCTTCGGTACGGTTTAGACGCGCTGTCAGGGCGAGCGGGTGGAGCTGCGCCCAGCTCTGCCGCGCTCCTACCCTTTGTTTTTCCTGCTGGCGTACTGGCTCTGGCGAACTCTGCTCTTAAGTCTCTGCTTGAACTCTGTTCTTACAGCGTCCTGGCTTATATCAGGAATAGTGTGGCCAGCAGGACCAGGGCAGTGATGGTCCCCCTTGTACTTGGCGCTGGTGAGGCCACACCTCGAGTGCTGTGGCCAATTTGGGTCCCTCACTACAAGAAGGACATTGAGGTGCTGGAGCGTGTCCAGAGAAGGGCAGCAGAGCTGGTGAAGGGTCTGGAGCACAAGTCCTGTGAGGAGTGGCTGAGGGAGCTGGAGTTGTTTAGCCTGGAGAAAAGGAGGCTCTGGGGCACCTTATCACTCTGGAACTCACCTGCAAGGAGGGTGTAGCCAGGTGGGGGTCGGCCTCTTCTCCCAGGCAACAAGCGAGAGGACATAGTCTCAAACTGCGCCAGGCTTAGGTGGGAGAGTTGTAGGAATTCCTCCATAGAAAGGGCGATTATACACTGGAATGGACTGCTATCGTGAATGAGTGTGTTAAGGTTGCTTAAAGAACCACCACACCTGCCCAGCATGGGGGTGGAGTCAGTGTCCCTGGAGGTCTTTAAGGAAAGGCTGGATAGTAGCACTTAGTGCCATGGTCTAGTTGACAAGGTGGTGTTTGGTCATAAGTTGGACTTCATGATCTCACAGGTCTTTTCCAACCTAATTGATTCTGTGATTCTAGAAGCTACTCACTTGCTATGTTTGTGAAAATTCAGTTTCTCTGTGGTTGGCCCCAGTTAAAGTAATGGAATAATGCAGCTTCTTCCCCAGACACTGTGAGGTCATGAATATGCTGCCCTATGATTTGAGCTTGAGCTAAACTTCTGTTGTGGTTTGTGAGCAGTGGAACTGGAAGCAAAATGAAACCCAGTTTGTATTAATAATGTGTTTTGGTAATGTTTGTAATGGAGGGGGTTTTATTAGTTATAAATTTAAGCCCATCCCACAAATAAAATAGAATCTCTGTAGAGGGTAGAAGTTGGCATTTTTTTTCCTGAGTTAATTCTGTTTACTTAAAATTCCTCCCCAAATGCCACTGTGGGGACAATGGTGTTCGTATTCCAGTTTGATTTATATTCTGCATGCATAGTCTGAAGAGAGCCATAATATTATGTCTGAATAGGTTTTCCAGTTATTGTGCTATGATACTGGGAGATCATTTGCAATTGAATGGGTGGGCTCAGAATTAGCAGCTCAGCAGCTGATGTATGGCTGAAGTGCTGTAAACAGTACTCGTGGTGATGTGGCCTTCCCAGTGGACTGAACTGAAAAATTTCTCAAGCTCTTTTGCTTTTGGAACCTGTAGGCTTGAAGTAACCAAATATAAAGAAAGGCAAAACAGTAGGTTTGGAATAAGCACTGATACTTTCATCAATAAAACAGTTGACTTAAAAGACTATGGCTGCTCCTGTATACTTCTGGAGTATAACATAATCAATCTTTTTTCTTTCTTTCTTTTGTTTTTTTTTTTTGGGCCAATGTACAGGTCTACTTGTTCATTCTGAGACTTTGTAAAATAATTGTGGCTTTTAGAAAAGAAAATACCCTTAGATCCTGGATTTTCCAATACTGAGGGATTGTGATTTACAGCTCAGTCACAATGAGGCGAAGCTCAAGTATTGCTGGAAACAGCGGTCGGCAATCTATGATGGCACTGAGAGTGCAGGACAACAACAAGATGGGTCTTCAAACGCCTCAGATGTAAGTCTTGCTGGTTGAGTTGCTAAAAATAAGTATATAAAACTAATTCTGAAGAGATTTATCATAGCGTTTTTGAGTGTGTGAGTAGGAACTGAGGGAAAAAATGGAAACAATGAAAAGAAGGCTCCTTGCAGCCAAGGATGTTTGCACAAGTGCTCCACTTTTGCAAAAATACTTCCTTTAACCTTTTTGTGTACCTGTGTCATGTTTCAAATGGTAACGCTTTCTTACATGTTCCTTAGGAGGTGGCTGGGTGCATCAGTTGACCTGTCTAAGATGTTGCTGTGATGAAAGTGCTTAGGAATATATGAGTGTGTATATATATAGTTCTTGTATGAGCAAAAGATGAATTGGTAGAAATAATCACTTGTATCCTTCTCTCTATTCCTCAGGAAGGACAGAAGTACCTTTGGGAAACTGAGCATGAGCAAACCTACATCTGGAGCTTCAGAAAGAAAAGTCAGCTGTTTTGGGAAGGGGTATGGATAGCTTTCGTTCTCTGCACTGTAAATTAAAACAAAAATGGTCCTACATAATTTTGGCATTTTTCTTTCTTGACAGATTTTCATTATAGGGAATAATGGATCTGAGGCAAGCAGACCTTCAGGTCTGCCTTCCTTCAGTCCTTGATCCCTAAACAATAATGCTGTGGAGTTGGAATTGCTTTGGGAGCTGGTTTTTTTTTCTCTTGGGAATGATGTACACTGCAGACCTTAAGAGTGTCTCAATATGTTTTCCTGTTTAAGGAAGAATGACATCTGTAGTATACTCTGCTTTAGTTTCTTCTCTCTAAGAAACCATCCAAAAATCTATAATCTTTCTGCTTAGTTCATGATTTTCTGTGTTGTGGGTATCTCCTGTCATAGGACCTCAATGTTGCAGGGGTCTATTCCTTTTAAATATTCCTTAAATATTTTAGTCTTTATTTACAGTCACCAACATGATTTTTTTCTTCATCTTTGGGGTATTTTTCTGCTCTCTAAAAGTTTATTTCTTTCAATAAAATGAAGAAAATATTCATCTAGGATGCAGGAATCCCTTTGTTGTACATGTGGCTTTGTGGCTTCCAGTTTGATGATGTTTTTCCAATCATCTTAAATTAAGAGAAAGCTTCAAGTATCACTCTGTATAAGAAATGCAAAGAAAACATAAAAATGCAATTGCTGTGACTCAAACATTAAGAGGGTTCTTCTTTAAATGTATTGTCACAAGACCTGTATTTATTGTGTGTCCTTAGAACGAGTGGAGCTGGAGGGTCACGCAACAGCCAGTACAATGTGTTCGGGACAGAAAAGATAAAGGATCCCAGGCCCCTTCATGACAAGGCATTCATCCAACAATGTATCAAGAAGCTTTGTGAGGTAACATATTAACTTATTCTGCATGTATGTTATGAGGTGTAAAATATACTATTATTTCTCTTGGTTTCAACTCTTAAGTTTTATTTAGTGACTGGTATTCCATGTTTCTTTTCCACAGTTCCTCGTTGAGAATGCTTATGCCCCTAATGTTTCCATGAAATCGCTACAATCTCCATCAGTTAAGGACTTTTTAAAAATCTTCATCTTTATGTATAGATTCCTCTGCCCTTCTTATGAACTGCCCGACTCAAAATTTGAAGAGGAAATTCCCAAAGTTTTTAAAGAGCTTGGGTAAGATGATTACTGTTAGTCTCCTGGGGTAAATAGATATGCTATGGCTAGAAATTTAAAGCTAAGAATTCTGCATTGATAGTTGGGGAGAATGGATAGGTTTCTTTATTCAGATAAGACTCTAAAAGTACAATGTTGTGATTGTTTTGTTTCACTTTTGTTTAGCCCTAGGCTTACCCTGTGACTTTCAGAGTCTACTACACATTTTATATGTGAACTTGCAGAACTATAAGCTCTTGGAATCTTGCTTTGTAATGTTAAATTGATTATTTGTATAAAAATTTGAAAGACGAGACACAATTTTCTTTTACAGACCTTTCTGTTCATTCTGTTAGAATCCAAGAACTAAAATTTCCAGAATTTTGGATCAAGTTAATTTAGTTTAAAATATGTTTTCCTGTAATTTTTCTCATTCTGCTTTCAAAGCAGAGTCTAGAAATAACAAAAATTACTGTTGGGGTGAAAAAAACCACTAAGTAGCTGAGTGGGTTATTGCTGAATTTGTTCAGTGTTTAAAATCATTAACGCCCCAACATTTTCCAAGAAAGAAAATCCTCTGCCTGTTGATAATTGTGAATTTTCAGTCTCTTAAAAAAAAAAAAAAGGAGTATACGTTACTGCTGTAGAACCCATGATGGTGTGAAAGTGCAAGGGCTCCTTAAATGTAGGTGTAAATCTGTTTTGTTCACTTCTCAGCACTTTAATAAAATTTTGTTTTAATCTAACATTTGAAACTTCTGACCTAGCTTGAAATGTTGAAAAGGATTACACACTGCTGCACCAAGAGTGTAATTCTGGATAAAATTACTTATTCTGACAACTCACTTTAAGTTGTCTTTTGAGAGTGCAAGGAGCATCTGGATGACACTCTTGATCATATGGTTTAATTGTAGGCAGTCCTATGAGGAGCAGGGAGTTGGATTTGTTGATCCTTAGGGGTCCCTTTCAAATCAAGATATTCTATGAATCACAAAACGAGAAACCCATGATAATTGAATAAAATAGTGCTGTAGAACTCGACTTATTTCCTTTGATGTACAGTGTAAAGTACAATTGAGTTTGCTCTTCCTTCTGTGCCGTCATCTACATACAAAGATGTCCTACTTTATCTTCAAAATGTGCTGGTTTGTTTTCATCACTGCTTGCCATGGCTATTAAAAATGTATTTTCTTTGGCCTTATAGGTACCCCTTTCCTCTGTCAAAAAGCTCCATGTACACCGTGGGAGCACCACACACCTGGCCTCAGATTGTGGCAGCTTTGGTTTGGTTGATTGATTGTGTCAAGGTAATATTTGTCTTAAGATAAATATTTCCACTTTCCAGGCTGGAATGTTAGTTTCAATACAGATCTAGTAAATATTTTCTACAAAGCTCCTTCTTTAACATATATGTAAGGAAAAAGATAGGTGTTCTTAGCTGTCATCTGGGAGCTGACCCTTAGCCTTATGTTTTAGTAACTTTTAAAATGAGCTTTTCATGTTATATTATGATAATTCTTTTCTTTAAATGTATGCACTGGATAAATTCACGTATAAAAAAAGGCGGGGAAATTCTGACTTCTACATATGTTAAATGTGAGAAGTTAATGGGTATAATCACTGAACAGAACTTGTATCTTCAGGGCAAATGTTGTGACATCTGCCATTCTCTCCTAAATTTGAAGTCTAAGGATGGAATTTTCAATTGAAATTATTCAAATGTGCTGTGATTCTTATACAGAGTGGCAGGTTTTGTGTTTGGGTGGGGTGTTTTTATTTAATGCTTGTTTGGTTTGGGTTGGTTTTGGTTTTTTTTTTTTTAATAGTGGTAACTGTTGTTGCTGCCAGCTCAGGTCTGAGTAAAACTTGGAATCTGTGACAGAAGTTAGTCATCACTGCTGAATTGAGCACCCATGAAAATCCTGTCTTTTTTTGCTGAAAAGACACAAGACAATTTGGCAGTGTTCACTGTCCAGGTCATGCCTCCTTACCTGTGTGTTTAGTAAACTAAGCACAGGCTCATTACAGCCTGCTTGCTGAAATCCTAATCCAGTGTTACTCTGCTTCTTATGAAGAAACCAATATGAAAACGAATGAATGTCTTCACATTTGCTCTTTGTGTGTACACCTCTGGTTTTCAGCTGTACACTGCGATGAGGGAAAATGCAACACCGTTCAATGAAGGACAGAACTGGGGAGGAGAGACGGATGATGGAATTGTACATAATAAGGTACCATAAAAAGTAAATTAGAATCAGAATTGCTGGACTGAATTCTGCCATGTGCTGTAACAACACAATTTAAATACAGTTTAGATTGTTGTGTCATGTATTTTTAGATTCTGTTCCCTTTTGTATGCACAATGCTTTCTAGGAAGTAGAGNGTGTTTAAAATCATTAACGCCCCAACATTTTCCAAGAAAGAAAATCCTCTGCCTGTTGATAATTGTGAATTTTCAGTCTCTTAAAAAAAAAAAAAGGAGTATACGTTACTGCTGTAGAACCCATGATGGTGTGAAAGTGCAAGGGCTCCTTAAATGTAGGTGTAAATCTGTTTTGTTCACTTCTCAGCACTTTAATAAAATTTTGTTTTAATCTAACATTTGAAACTTCTGACCTAGCTTGAAATGTTGAAAAGGATTACACACTGCTGCACCAAGAGTGTAATTCTGGATAAAATTACTTATTCTGACAACTCACTTTAAGTTGTCTTTTGAGAGTGCAAGGAGCATCTGGATGACACTCTTGATCATATGGTTTAATTGTAGGCAGTCCTATGAGGAGCAGGGAGTTGGATTTGTTGATCCTTAGGGGTCCCTTTCAAATCAAGATATTCTATGAATCACAAAACGAGAAACCCATGATAATTGAATAAAATAGTGCTGTAGAACTCGACTTATTTCCTTTGATGTACAGTGTAAAGTACAATTGAGTTTGCTCTTCCTTCTGTGCCGTCATCTACATACAAAGATGTCCTACTTTATCTTCAAAATGTGCTGGTTTGTTTTCATCACTGCTTGCCATGGCTATTAAAAATGTATTTTCTTTGGCCTTATAGGTACCCCTTTCCTCTGTCAAAAAGCTCCATGTACACCGTGGGAGCACCACACACCTGGCCTCAGATTGTGGCAGCTTTGGTTTGGTTGATTGATTGTGTCAAGGTAATATTTGTCTTAAGATAAATATTTCCACTTTCCAGGCTGGAATGTTAGTTTCAATACAGATCTAGTAAATATTTTCTACAAAGCTCCTTCTTTAACATATATGTAAGGAAAAAGATAGGTGTTCTTAGCTGTCATCTGGGAGCTGACCCTTAGCCTTATGTTTTAGTAACTTTTAAAATGAGCTTTTCATGTTATATTATGATAATTCTTTTCTTTAAATGTATGCACTGGATAAATTCACGTATAAAAAAAGGCGGGGAAATTCTGACTTCTACATATGTTAAATGTGAGAAGTTAATGGGTATAATCACTGAACAGAACTTGTATCTTCAGGGCAAATGTTGTGACATCTGCCATTCTCTCCTAAATTTGAAGTCTAAGGATGGAATTTTCAATTGAAATTATTCAAATGTGCTGTGATTCTTATACAGAGTGGCAGGTTTTGTGTTTGGGTGGGGTGTTTTTATTTAATGCTTGTTTGGTTTGGGTTGGTTTTGGTTTTTTTTTTTTTAATAGTGGTAACTGTTGTTGCTGCCAGCTCAGGTCTGAGTAAAACTTGGAATCTGTGACAGAAGTTAGTCATCACTGCTGAATTGAGCACCCATGAAAATCCTGTCTTTTTTTGCTGAAAAGACACAAGACAATTTGGCAGTGTTCACTGTCCAGGTCATGCCTCCTTACCTGTGTGTTTAGTAAACTAAGCACAGGCTCATTACAGCCTGCTTGCTGAAATCCTAATCCAGTGTTACTCTGCTTCTTATGAAGAAACCAATATGAAAACGAATGAATGTCTTCACATTTGCTCTTTGTGTGTACACCTCTGGTTTTCAGCTGTACACTGCGATGAGGGAAAATGCAACACCGTTCAATGAAGGACAGAACTGGGGAGGAGAGACGGATGATGGAATTGTACATAATAAGGTACCATAAAAAGTAAATTAGAATCAGAATTGCTGGACTGAATTCTGCCATGTGCTGTAACAACACAATTTAAATACAGTTTAGATTGTTGTGTCATGTATTTTTAGATTCTGTTCCCTTTTGTATGCACAATGCTTTCTAGGAAGTAGAGTAGCATTATATAAAAAGACTGATGAGCTATTTCCTGAGCAGGCATCATGGCCAGTCTATTGATGAAGACAATTATTAAACAGAAATGCCTTATTCTCCAAGTATCTACCGTTTCACTTCTCCTTTGTGAAGAAAGGGAATCATTATGCTGTTTATTCTTTTAGTAGAGTTTCTGGTATATTTTGCTTTAGCACTCAAGACTTCGGAGGTTAACAGCAGTGCAGTGTAAAGACAGTGACTTAATTCTAAATATAGCAGCTTCTACCAATATCTACTCAGTTTATGATGTAAAAATTGGTTGTAAAGTTTTATTTCTGAGCCACAAAATAGAGTGGCAATGTAATTCAGGCACTTAAAAATCCAACAGCTTGCTTTCTTTTTAATTTATCATAGATTATTAGTACTACTCAGATTTAACTCAGTGTTAACTCACAACAGGTGTTTGGAAGGGGTTGCATTATAAGCTAAAACATTTAATTAGAAAATTGCAAAAATCAAGTTAAATCATAATTTTGGATTAAGGTTACAGCCTGATGGTTGGCAAGTAAAAATGTTTTTAAACTAAATATGTTCTACACTGACACTTATGCATATATGTTGATAAAAAATTCACAATACTGGTGTAATTGCTTCTGAAACATCTGTAACTTAGTGTCTAGCAAATTCTTTTTAGGTAACCTCTTTAATTCTAGATTAGTTCTTTGACATCTGCAGATCTGAATTTTAATGGTCATATTTCCTTAAGAGGTCTGTTAAACAGATCTACAGTTTCCATAAACTAGCCTGAGAGAATCATATGTGTGAAGATAAAAAATTCTTAAATATGGTATCTACAATCCTTGTTAAATATTCCAGAAAAATAGAGCATTTCCAGACCTTTCTTAATGTGAATTATAGGTGCTTCCTTCTGCCTGAACATAATCTGTTGACATTCTATGTTCAAAGGAAGGAAAAAAGTTGTATTTTACAGAAGTACAGTCAAAATAGCGAAAGATATTTTTGGTATCTGTTTAATTCCACTGATTGAATAACTTTAGACTATCCAGATATTTTACAGGCTTTGGAATTGTTGAAATGAAAGATTTTTAAATTGTTTTCAGCTTTTCATGGACTACTCTGTGAAATGCTATGAGCTTTTCATGAAAGGGAGAGATACTTTTGAAGAACTGGATGCTGAAGTGCAGTCAAAATTAAGTAAGTTTTCAAGTTTTAATTAATATTCAATTGTGTTACTGGTTTCTTTTCTCCTAGCATCAGTTTGTTCAGTTTACAAGTGTAAGTGATCTGACATAAGGGAACTCTAAATTCCTAAGTACCATTCAGTTACTTCAACTTAATTCTCTTTTTAAAATATATTTTTACCAGTACAGATGGATAGGCCATGATCTTCTATCAGCTGTAGCTCTGTCACCTGGTGTTTTAATGGCTTTGGCAGAAAATCAGTATATAATTCTTCAGATGCAAATTCCATCTATGCAGATGACTCTTGTTTCTGTCTGACAAACTTAACAAGTAAAAAAAATAAAAATATTGTCAGAGGATGCACACCTGATAAGTAAGAAAGTTCAGCTTTTGAAAGCTCTGAAAACAGTCTGCAAGGGTTCCAAACTGTGTTGTGAGGGTTCCTGTGTATGATTCAGCATGCACCTGGGTTTGTCTCCAGGGAGGTGGAAAATTGTTTGGTTTTTTTGACTCACTCATTTCACCACCTATAGAAATACAAACAGAATTTGAGAACAAGGAAGAAAAGCATTTCTTAGTTTCTTTGCTCTCCTATGAAAAGCCAGAATAAGGGCACGTTGTTTGCAAACTGGAGCCATCAGTTGGAGAGGAAACAAGCTACCACACTGTTACTGGATATTAGTAGGAAAAAATAATCACCCCATTGTTTGGCAAAGGCTAAGTGAAGTTAGGGAAAAGATGTCTCAAGAGACAAGGAAGTATATGGATAAGAAAGAGGTTATTAAATAAGTTTGATTGTTCTAGCTTCATGAGGTAGTCTGACTTGTATACTATCCTGTGGTGTGGGCTGTATGAGAGTTTGGAAACTCTTAATTCATAGGAGTGACTTTGAAGTCTTTCTGACATGAGGACTGAGAAATCCATTTCTCTTCTTGTTTGTTTTGGGGGTTTTGCCTGGTTGCGTTTTAATTAAAGGTTTTTCTGATGGGTTTCTTGGTTGGTTTTAGTTATTTCTTTAGTGTAAAATAATTGTCCATATAATGAGTATGTACTGTGCTGAAGCTAAAGTTCAGATACTTAAGTGGTGATATTAAGTGAGATTAATTTGTAACCCCACTCTTTTCCCGTCTCCCCCAGAGGATTTATTTAATATAGATGAATTCCAGATAGAAAGTTTAGCAGCTGAAAACAAAAGACTTCAAGAAGAGATTGCAAGACTAGAAAAAGAAAAGGAAAGCGAGCCGGTTAGTAAATTGTGTCTCTGTTTTTGTGGTGGAGTTGAATTTTATATTATTGACCGTTTCTGAATGAAGATACTTACGATACATAACCAATAGAAAATTATTTTCAGTGCTTTGAGATTTTAATTAGGACAGGTTTTCACAGATTCTATCCCATTATAGAAGGAGGCATTTTCTGTGGAGTCTTCAGTCACTATTTGTTTGATAATGTGCAAATATTTCCAGGTAATAAGGTCTTGTATTGACTGAAATTTATTAATAAAATACTTGAACCACTTTTTTTAATATATATTTCAATATTATTTTTTCTAAATCTGTTTGTATGAGGCATGGGATTCAGTGGTAACAATGTATTTTAGGGAAAATGTTTCGCTTGAAAAGCTGGATTCCACTTTTAATGCATCATGAGTTTAAAAATGGGTTAGTGGCTGTGCAGGTGGCAAACTGAGACTCCTGCCAACTAAGCAAAATGTGCTGGGTTTATTCCCATGCCCTAGTTTTATCTGCCCTCTGACTAGTATTATACTTAAGTTGTGAACTACCTGTTTTAAGAATTTTCTAAGTCCAAGGTCTAATGCAAATGAGAGACTTAATGCTGAAATGCAAGAATCATTTTAGCCTTCTATGCTGTTATTTTAAAGGTGCTTGACTTGACTCAGCTGTCACAGAGATAAAAAATTATTAAAGTTCTTTAGTTTTATATTCATGCTATTGATATTGACCAATTACTCTACTCTCTTGTCTGGAATGTGAAATCATTATTTTATATTAATCTAAGAGTGGTTGTTCTTTTCACCCATTTCCTAGGATCGTAGAGTAACGCTACGAAATGTGAAATCATCTCTTCAAGCAGACGTCCAGAAATACCAGGCTTATTTGGCTAATCTGGAATCTCATATAGCCATCCTTGACCAAAAAATGGAGAGTGTTAATGATGAAGTTGAGACAACAGGTAAGAAGGCCTTGATCACAGTCAGGACAGTGAAGCCAGAAATAGTCTTAAAATAATTGTAATTCTTACCTTGAGGACGGAGCGAGATACTTGGAGTATGATGATGCTACAAATAAACTTTCCATAATGGATTGCTAATAAAGATTTTTTTTTTTGTCTAATACCTATTAGTACACTAGAGGAATGAAATGATAATGATATCTAATAAATAATTGTATTATTTTCTCATAAAATACAGAGGTTAGGTTTAAGTATATAGGCTGGCATTTTATGTCCATTTCACAAATGTTTTGTGAACTTAGAAATGGAAGTAGAAGCAATGAAGCAGGAGAATGCCCGGCTCCAGCACATCTTTGATAACCAAAAGTACTCCGTTGCGGACATTCAGAGAATAAATCATGAGAGAAATGAGTTGCAGCAAACCATTAACAAGCTGACTAAGGAAGTGGAAGCAGAAGAACATCAGCTGTGGAATGAAGAGCTGAAATATGCTAGGAATAAAGAGGCGGTATGTGAAAACCCCACTACACTCAGAGGTGGCTGTCAGTTTTCATCATGCAAGCTTAAAATTGAAGTATTGCTAACTTCTTTTCTAAATAATCTAGCAACACCATACATGTATCTAACCAGGCAAAACTGACAAGAATGCCTCTGTTTACAATATCTCTGAAAAATGTTTCTCTTTTTTTTTTTGCCCTTTTTCTGTTTTGCGCTTAATGGAAATGTATTCTTTTTTCTGCATCGTAAGAGTTGTAGCTAGAATGTGCAGCACTGTCAGCTCTCACTGCTATAGCATTAAGAGCTTTGATAACATTAGCGTGCCATTTCTTTGATAACACAAGAAATTTCAGGCTGATGTTAATATTTCATAGCAAGGAAGTAAGGCTAAACTAGTGAATTTGAATCAATAGCTTTGCATGCATTTAGGGCCAGATTAGTCCTTTATGTCGTAGTTGTAACATCTTTCAAGGTCCAAGTTCAATCCCTCCAAACAGAACGAAAAGTTAAAGTCCTGTAAGTGATGGGATTTAAAACCTTCTGCTTTGCCAGAAGGTTTTAAAGAAAAAACTCTCAAATTTATTTGGCATTTGGCAGGGTTACCCTTTATCAAGCACTTGTATTAACTTAAATTCCACATGTGCAAGTAAGAAGCACATAAAACTGGAAAAAAACCTTGAGTTCTTTAGTGTTTGCATATAAATAGCACTCATTAATTAGAAATTAGAGCATTTAATGAGCTTTGTTCAGAGGCATGCTCAAGTTAGTTTGTTATAAGGATGTGTGGCATTTCCTGTCAAAACTAGTAAGAGAAGGCATATTGACATGATGACTGATCATTGGTTTAGTATTATTTTCCAGCATGTTTTTACTTCCCTATCAGCTAATTCTGAAAAAGTTGAGGCAGGAAAAATTATGGCAGATGAATATGGAAAACCATAGGTGAAAGCATTCAGTGTCAGCCATATACACTGAGAAACCTTGCTGAGCAAACTCTGAAAGAATCATAAAACAGTACCTAATCCAGCAAACTGCTGGACTGGCATTACATACAGCTCTTGAATACTGTGGTGTAACAAGGAATCATGTCTATACAGAGCAACTATGAATACTTTTTGCAAACCTTTTCACTTGTATCTCTTCTATGATTTCTGCCCTTTTCTCCTCTGAGCAGATCGAAATGCAACTGGCAGAGTATCATAAACTGGCTCGAAAGCTGAAATTAATTCCAGTAAGTGCTGAGAATTCCAGAGGCCACGACTTTGAGATTCAGTTTAATCCTGAGGCAGGACCAAATTGCCTAGTCAAATACAGAACTCAGATCAAGGTAAATAAACTCAGCACTGAAGGTTTTGGTTACCACTCACAAAAAAAATGTGTTTCTTTGGAAATGCTGGAAAGGTCTCTCAATCTCACAATGAAATGTCATTGAAAAGCTTGTGTGATGAGTCACTATAACGACATTTTTGTATATGAAAGAAATTTGGTATTGGAGAATACAGTAGCCTAAATAAAAATAGAAGGAAAAGATGTACTGGGGTGCATCTGGGTTCAAATAAGCAAATTGCATTAGCCAGATCTTCTTGTATGTGTATTACAGGCTCCCCTCATGGAGATCATCAACCAGACTGAGGAAGAAATTAGTAAAGCTACTCAACGGAAAATTACTTTGGAAGATACTTTGGAACAGGTGTGTTGGTTAATGAAGATTAGGGCTAAGATACCAACCCTGAAACCTTATCTGCTGCTTTCATTCAACCTTTTGCATGGATGAAATGTGGTGTGGTGGGCTGGTTTTTGTTTGGGTTGGTTTGTTGGACTGGTTGGGGTTTTTCTGAGGACAAATAGAGGGGGAGAAGCTGCGAGAAAACTGCTTTAATTGTGATGTTTTTCTAAGAATTGGGGTCTTTGTTGGTTGACATGTTATGTATTCCCTGAATTAAAGTTTATGTAGCTTACATATATTTGACCATAAACATTGGAAATATTTGTTTTTAATAAGATGCCCATTCCAGTCAATTGTGTGGCTTACCATCACTGACAAATGGTCATCTGGAAAATTTTTAGCAATATTGGGTTCGGGATGGATTGAAAGAGGGAGAATTTTGTTTCCCCGTTCTTCTACCTTTACCTTGGATTTTATTGCTGAGCATGATGTTATGTGGTATGGAATGTCGTTTTGGCCAGCTGGCCTGGCTGTGCACCTTCCCAACCTCTTGCCTATCCCTACCCTACTCAGTGCAGGGCCCTGGGAAGGATAGAAAGCCTTGGAATGCTGTGCAAGCACTATTCAGCAATAGCCAAAACATTGGTGTGTTACCAACGCTCTTTTAGCCCCTTATCCAAAACAAAGAATAATACAGGCTGCTATGAAGAAAGTTAATGCCATCCCAGCCTAGCCTAGTTTAATTTTTTTTCCTGAGCTACCAGGTTTTGTTTCTGATGGCATGGATTTATATGTTGGAATTCTTTTTGAACTATATTTCCTTGTTTATGTTTTCATCCTAGGTGAATGTAATGGTAGAGGACAGGAAACGAAGTGTGAAAATGCTGACAGAAGAAGCTGAAAAGCTGGATGATCTTTACCATCAGAAGCTTAAGGTAGAACTTCTTATAGGTTGATGACACTTATCCTTAATGATATCCTTATCCTTAATCTTTGTATTTATAGATAAGTTTTTGGTTTGCATTTTTGTTTGGGCCTCTGCCTTTGCCTTCTTCCCTTCCTCTTACAGGATTTTTTCATTCTTCTCAGAAAAGCAATTTGACTGCTACCTTAAGTGAATCAGTTTTCACTTTCTTGTAGGAGAATCTGGCGTCATACTGTAGCAGATCCTGTGAATCATAAATTTCTGCATCCAGTAATAAAAACAGCAGTAATCAACTGACCTCAGGATGTCTCAGAGCATGTGCTTGAAGGAGATTTTAGGATTAACAGAATGTGCCTTGTCTAATCAATGTGTATATAATAAATACATTTAGAGTTTTTAGTAAACATGTTCAATCAGCTTCTGTAAAAACTAAGGAAAACATTGATTGACCAAAAGCATGTTAAATATTTTAATGATCTGAAACTGTTGCTTGCTTTAGTTTCCTTTCCCAGCACAGGAGCAGTCCCTATCCTTTTCCTCACTTGTAGTTCAGCAGCAAAACATAGCCCTCTTTGTGAACAACTGAGTGGCTATTTTGGTACCTCCCAACTTCTCTGACAGCACGGCTTCGGTGGAGCTCTGGTGCCCTGCAGAAAAATGTTCTTTGAACTAAGCTAGCGTTTACTATATATGCTCTTGTAAATCCAAACTCCTGTGCCATAGCCATGAAACAGGGTTATTTCACTGCTAATATCTGCTGAGTTGGCTAAAGGCAATTAATTTAGTTTATTTTTTTCAAACAACATGAAATTTAGCTTTTGATCTGTGCTCTTGCACATACCTTTCCCTAAAAGTAAGCTCATAAAATACACAGTTGCCACCGGATGTTTGTAATAAGACATAGTCATGTAATTCCTCTTGTAATTTTTAAAATGCTGTTTGTAAGTCTTAAGTATTAAAATTATTTTTGAAGGATGATGTGTCAGTAATCTACCAGAATTGCATGTTGAGTTGGTGGCAGAATTGTTTGGTTTTGTGGACTGTATAGCATCAATAGTGTTATTGTCCTTGAAGAGATGATTACTTGGAATTGTACTCTCTTTCAGACACAAAAAGGAAAGGCTATTTTCTTACTCAAATGTGATTTAATTTTTTTAATCTAGAAATTGTTCATGATGTGTCACTTCTAAGCTATTTAGACTATCTAAACAATACTTTTTGAGTTTAACTTTGAAGGGAAAATACCTGCAACACAGGCCTTTAAATGTGGTTCAACGAATAAAGAGGAGGTTAGGCTTATTCAGGGAGAGACATGATACAGAAAATACTTGAAACTTTAGGTTTGGGAGGGATGTCCTTGAGGGTTTTGGTTTTGTTTTGGTTTTTTTTCAGTTCTGAACTTGGAGTTACTAGTGTTAATTTTGAATTCAAGCATTAGAATGTAATCAGGTAATAGAAAGAAGAAAAAAAATCCAAATTATTCCTGAGCTATCCAACTTTTTCCCCCTCTTTCCTTGTGATTATAGGAGACAGAAGAGGAAGAGCAAAGATGTGCAAATGAACTGGAATCCTTAAAAAGGCATAAACAATTACTTGAAAGTGGTGTCAATGAAGGTCTCAGTGAAGCCACAAATGAATTGCATGATCTCCAACGACAGTAAGACTTGTAACTTCACTGCCTCTTGTTGACTTTGGTTTTTAAGGATAAAGATACTCTCTTCAACCCAGCATAGACTTGTTTCAGCATGTATCCATCTCAGCATATTAGTTTCACAAATTAACAACTGAAAGATGTTTTTCCTCAACAGTATTTTGCTAGAATATTTGTCTGCTGTATCAGAACTCCTGTTTTCCTTATTATATATATGGTTGTAGCAAGGAAATTAGTTTGTTTCCAACTTATGTGACAACTGCATTTTATACCTCAAAGTCTGGAAAGAGTATTCTGACTCTAAGGCGCATTGTTTCTTATCAGTTAGCACAACACAGTCTTTTTTATTTTTGAGTATTAATATACTTTAACTTGGTTCAAATTAATACTTATAGAAAAAAAAGTATTGCTAAACATGATGGCTAAATCAGACTTGAGGTGATTGTTTTAAATGCCAGGAATTCTCTAATTATGGACATGACCTTCTGAGTATCTTTACCTTTTAGATATCAAGTTGTTTTGCAAACAACAACAGAAGAGAACAGAAAAGTTGGTGGTAACTTGAGTCGTCTTATAGAAACGATTGCTACTCACATAGCATCCATAGCGGTAAGCTAAAATTTGATATTCAGAGTTAAATCTCTCTAGAGATGCAGTTAAACACTTGGAAATCAGAACTTAGTCTTTCTAAGGAAGTATCAGTTATGTGGCTGCTGCACTGAGTCCATGGATTCTAGTTAAATTTGTTGACAAAACCTTTGGTATAAGTAATCAGAATTGATCATTAAGTTTCAGCAGTAATATCCTGTCAGGTTAAACCTGCTTCTGGTAGATGTCTTTCAGGGAAGTGTTGAACTGAAATCAGTTAAACTGTGCAATGACTGCTTAAAATGCTTTAGCAGAATCAGTACAATACAGACCATGACAGAGCTAATAAAACTTTCTGTACCTCTTTTCTAGAAATACCTTGATGAACAGAATGTGAAAATTTACAGAGACTATGAAGAATTCATGTCTGAAGATCTATTGTCAGACTTGACCAGCATCCTAGACAGTTATAAAAAGAAGGCTGAAAGTTTCTAATCACTAGAAAGGGGAAGATGAAAGTTTTGCATTTCTGAAGCTCTGGTATGGTGCCTTTTAAAAGGATGGGTACTACCTGTGTTTAGCACTGAAATTGGTTTTAAGTGTAAGGAAGTATTTATGAACTTTCTTTCTTTTGTTGATACAAATACATTAAAGTATTAAACAATATATTTGCATTTTCCTAAAAAAGGCTTTGCTTGCACTTCATGCTTTTAATATCTTATACATGCTTACGAACAAGTGTGACGGGACAGCTGTGGAACAACTGTATTTTGTTCCTTCTTTATAATCAAATCACTTTCTAGGAACATCAGTCAAACAGGAGTACAGTTAAACTGCTAAAGTAAGGCAGAGTGAACATCAAGATGGAACAGCAAGTGATAATACAAATGCAGAGGTTACTGACAACTGAAATACTGCTATGATTTTTGTAAACATGCAAGATTCCTAAATGATAACAGCTATGCTTTCATTTCTACAGTATAGATTGTGCATTTCATAGTATATGTATGCATTTAGGGCACATGCATGACAGACATATCCTCCCCAAGTGTTTGTTTTATTAGCAAGACTAAATGTAAATGTCTGGCTCCTGCTTGTTCAGTTACCTACGAAACTGCCCAGAGACCCCTCTTACATGAGTAAGCAATTCTTTTTTAAAATTAAAACCTCTTTGAAAAGATGATTAGTCCTTAAATAGTAATCTTGTAAATAGTCCAGAAAAAGAAAGATAGTAGTTTGAAAAAAAGTTTTGCCTTTAGGTGCTCATAATCCCAGATGAAACTTCACTGAACTTCTTGAATACGTGTACCAGAGAAAGCTCTAAGTAGGACATCATATGACTTCTGGCTATGTATCTAATCAGTTGTAGGTTTGGTTCATGTTAGATACATCAAAATGGTCTAAAATGTCTGTATTCTTCTTGATAGGCCAGTTGGACAGACTCTATTTGATTTTTCTTCCTAAGGAAAGTAACAGTAAAATTAGTGTATGGGGAGCTCTGGTCCAAATACTTTGAAGAAAGGGTTTCAATGCTATGTGAAATTAGTATCTTATTATCTACTCTGTGTATAATTTTGTGTTTAAAAAATAAATAAATAAAACCCAGCATTCATGTCTCGGATAGTTTATGATGGTATTTCCTAATAAAAGCATTGAAGTATTTGAGTGTTGTTTTTAGACTTCAGACATTCAAATATACAAAGAGAAAAATAATTTTGCAGTTGCTTAGAAGTTTTTAACAGTTGATAGATAACGGAAGTTGCACTTTAATTCTACAATATTTGAATGAAACATGGATCACTAGGATATACAATAAAACTTAAGTTAGACCATCTAAACACAGACTGCAATTAAAAACTGAATGTTCTAATTCTAGGCTATTTTTGCAGAATGAGTTTAAAACTCAGTTGTCCTTAATATAGCGTGTGAATCTCCTGGTTCTGGTGTGAGTATTTTGTTTCAGATATTATGATAATGATTGCATTTAAGCTTCTAATTTTCTGTTCTTTTTTCATACTCCAGAATTGTAATTTGACAGCTAGAAAAGTTTTCTGACAAGTGGAAAGTTTTTATGCTTTCTTTTGTGGTCCTCTTTTATCTTTACAGACTCTTCCTTTTGTTTTCTGTAACAAACTAGTCCTTACTACAATCCCAGTTCCTTCTCTTTAGAAGTGTTTTCTTTTTGTTATCTTGTTAACATTTTTCTTATCTAAAGCAATGTTCTTCTAATGTAGCAAAACTGAGCCGTACAGGAGAACCACATTCCTTTAAAGTATGTGCTTATTTAGGGACTATGCTCTCTCTTGGTTCCCCCATACCTGTTTGTCTCTGCTTCTGTAACTGATCTTGTGTTTCTCAGCATCTGTAGGTTCCTTGCCATGTGCAATATTCAGTTGATTAAATGTAAGCAAAATAAATTGCATTTCCAAGGACTTTATATTAACACTAATGAAAATGGATTAAAGAATCAAAATCACAATGCCTTCCCTTAATGCACTGGACAATGTAATATTCTGAAATTAAAGTAGTCCAAAAAAATTCCATGTTTGTAACATTGGTAACATGTTTTTGTTACTGGTCTGTATGTCGGTGAAGCTAAACTGCCTTTAGAACCACCTCAGGTTTGGGTCTAGATCCTGTAAAATACTATAGGGAAGTTTGTTGTAATCTAACAGCTCAACATCAGCCAATGTTTACTAGATACTGTGTTTTTGCAATTTAAAAATGGAGGGAATTTTTTAATCCTTGTTGAACATGTCTCCTCTGTGATATTGGAAGTCAGGTAGTTATTTTTGATTTGTATTCTGGAATAGATTTTAAACTTAGGCAGTAGGCACTAGAACATAATTACTGCTCTTGGTTTTGGTTTTGTTTCTTTATCGGAATATAAAGTCTTAATGAGAATGTACTATGGCACCTGTACATTTCAGTAGTATGAGTCATTTGTAAATTTTGGCTGTTGTATCCATACAAGTCACCTCATTTAGTGCTAGTGTACCATTTGTACAGTTTAATGTGTCAAGTTTTTGTATTTTTATACTCAATAAAATTTCTTATGCTTGTTTCTATGAAGGAGAGATTCTTACTGCAAGCCAATTAATCTGACCTTCCTTGAGGAGCTGGATAATCATCTCAGCAGCAGATACTAATTCCCTGGCTCTCCGTGCTGTTGAACATGCATTGGGTAGAGGAAAAATAAAATACAGAAACATCTTCCTGTAAGTTTTAGAGGAATAAAAACTGCTTTAACCTTTTTAAAAATAGATGGCTTTTTAAAAATTCTTAGGAACATAGGGCCAAGCTGCTTTGGCAATGATTTATGTGATATCCTTTTGTCATTAACCTCACCAACCAACATTTTGTTATCGTAATATTAAATAACTATTTCCTTTACATGATCACTCTTGCATCTGCTTTTTTTTTTTTTTTAATTTAGCTGTAAAAACACTTGATGCTGTAGAAGCATGCTGGAACTCTGTCTCTAGCTTTCTTCTTTTCCCTGGGGTATGTTGTTTTTTCATATTATGTTGTCAGAAACTCTCATCACTGTCAAGAACTTGGTAGTTCTTTTTTGGAGTATTGAGTGCATCATGTAGATTCATTCAGGTTGGAAAAGCCTTCTGAGTTCATTGAGTTCAACTGTTAACCCAACACTGCCAAGTCCACCACTAAGCCATGTCCCTGAGTGCCACATTCTCATGACTTATAAATGCCTCCAGGGCTGGTGACTCAACTACTTCCTTGAGCAGCCTGTTCCAATGCTTGACAACTCCTTCTGTGAAGAAATTTTTCTTAACAGCCAATTTAAACTTCCTCTGAGCCTGCTAAGTCTTTATCTTTGCAGTATCTGTTCAGCTCAGTTGTATGAGGCTTCTGCAACCCTTCTCCTTGGTTTTGCCAACATACAGCAGTACATGCCTATGCAAGCCTTTAGTTCGGAGCTGGATAACAATTTGTGCTCTGTGGTTCTGTAAGGCTTCTAATAGTTTGCTTACTTTGGCCTTTAATGGGAGTTCTCATCCCTGCTCCAACTTCTGTGGCAGAATTAAAAAACGATATATATTTTTTTATCTTCTTTTTTGAAAGAGTAAGAAAGAAGCAAAAGCCAATATCTGAAGACATTCCCTTTTCACTTACAGGGGCAACTCCCTCAGTGCAATGCTCTAGTAAAAAAGGAAAACTGGTCTCTCATGCTAAGTGACTGTAAAGCAATGGAGACTTTGAGAACAAGGGTATTGCCTAGTCATTCCTTATCTGCAGGTTATTTGGTATGCAAGTGTTTAGAGCACTGCAAACAATCTGAAGAGATTACTTATATAATCTTTCCACTCTTCTCTGGGCTGCACTGTTTTGCTTTAATACTGCAAACCTTAATGTATCCTTTAGATCCAGTTAACCGTCCTCTTTTGGCAGTAATACAGAACAGGGAATTTACCTGTTTTTTCAGTACTTGCTGTCTGCAGATTTTTGGCTGTGAAAAGGTCCTGGTATGATGAAATCATGTATTGTTGAGTCTTTTTTGCTTGCAAAGTTGTCCACCATATAGGGCTATTGTATCTTCATCGGGATTTTACATTTTAGGTGCTTGTTGAAAGTTTTGATGGTATTCACTCCTTTTTAAGAAATGGAAGAAGCACAGAAGACACACAGCCCTCAGTGTCCCCACTGGATGAGGGACTACCACTGCCTTAGCCAATGTCATATCTAAGGGAAGTGCACTGACATCTTCGGTCCTGTATCAGGAGAGTGGCAGAGACCAATCACTCAGCCTGAGGAAACTCTTAATTTTGCAGGCTTTTTTTTTTTTTTTTTTTTTT